>OOFC01014520.1:0-23922 GCA_900323345.1 Pseudochromis fuscus
ACGGGGGCAGAATGGTGACACTGGGGGTCACAGCGGGGGGGATCTCGTCAGGCCTGAAGCCCCGTCGGATCAGCTTAAGGTGGACTGTCTGGCCGGTGTGTCTGAGCACTTCCACCGCTTGCTGATTGGTGTTCCCCTGGATGTTTACACCATCGACCTGCAGGGGGCGAACACTTGTGAGCTCACGGATTAAACAATGACCGGAGCAACTACTCTCTATAATCTTGTTGGAAATGAAATTGAAAAGCAGTGTGATTAAAGTGATTAGCAGGCAGTGCTACAAATCACTTTATTTATTAAGATCATTCAGGGCAGGTAAAACTTTCATAGGTTTAAATAATTCACTGAAAATTAAGTGTTATTCAGCTCTTAATTCGGGTCCCAAAGCACATTATCATTTGCACTTAAGAACAAACTTAAATCAAGCGCACCCAGTTTCAAAGAACTTTGGGAAAACACGACGCAACATCGACTCGTGCTTCAAATGATGCAGGAAATTACAGTTCAACTTCACTGTTAATGTTCTGCAGTAATGAAATTAAAACCTTAATTGTTCATTGTACTAAATCAAGACTCTTTTATATTCAGTCCCAAGAAAAAAACACTCTATGAATTATCAGTTAATTGTGAATTATTCAAAATTATGCATCTCATAATTTCCCTCCATTGACTAAATGAGTAAATGTGATCACCATAATAGATAATATAAAACATTCACTGCATATTTTACCTCGTGCTACTGAAGACAGAGAAAACATTCAGAGATACAAAGAGCATAATTAGGGTACTTACAGCTATTATCTGGTCTCCAACATGAATACGGCCATCTTGATCTACAGCGCTGTCTTTTGTTATGCTCTTAACAAAGATACCAGAGGGCTCTGGGGAGTCAGGACAAGTTCAAAAAAATGAAAGGACGACGAACATAACCACTAATCATGACATTAAATAAGAGCAGAGAAGAAAAGCAAATATTTGGTGTGTTTGAAGGCATGTTTCAATATCCAGAGGCTATGAAAACAATAATAACCTGAGCTTGTTTCCTAACTGGCAAATTAAGACAGACCGTTTTTCGTTAGGACAATTTAGTTTAATTCCCTGAATATAATAAGAAACACAAAAGGCTGCATCTAGTTGCATTAGATTGTGGCTAATTGCTCCAATTTAAAGCCAAATGAAAGTGAAAACATATTTCAATGTTCATTTAAAGCTGCATTAGTCGATTTTATTAGCCACATGTGGGCAGCTGAAACAACAATGACAAATTAGCTGTGACCGTGTTGGTAAATTGCCACATTCAAGCAGACAATGAACATTAGCTTTTATTTGAAGCTGTGTCTCTGATGAATGGTGACTTCAAAGTTTCCTTTTGCCTCCACAAGTATCGGACTTTTTTTTTTTTTTAAGATGCTATTTTGACTCTTTGGTTACAGGACTAAATGTAGCAAAGCTCAATGTCACAATTCAATTTCAGTAATTTGTTGAGTCTCACCTGAATTTTTATCTCCGACATAGCCGGCAATAGTGATCCCCAGTCCCTGGGCGTTTTTGGTGAGGCTCACGTCAAACGCTTCAGCCTCCTCTTCCTCATAGTCCTTTGTAAAGATTCATGGGAATGACAGAACATCAACTAATATGGCTCATGGTCAACAAAATATACTGATTCACAGCATTGTGAACCTGCCAGCTATTATAAACGAAGGCTAAATGATGTGTGTCATTCATATTGTGACTCACTGAAATTCATTCATTTGTAAATTGAACTGAGTGTTGAAAATATCCATGAAATTGCTGTTTGTAAAAAGCTTTTTTCTGAGAACATAAACAACATTTTCCCTCCAAAGTGTGAGTCACAGGTGATGTAACATGCAATTGTCTTTAATTATATTTATCCAGGCTTGTCAAGCACTAAGAGGAGATAAAAGCGGGGATGAAAGAGCTGCATTTTAGGGCTGAAGTTTCTGATACAAGTGCAGAAGAGAAGTGTGTGTCCTACATGGCAATCAATCTCCATCTTGATGTTACAGAGAAACGGCTTTACTCCAGGGATACACTAAATTGTGACATCAATTTGAATGTGACACATGGCTTTATGGAAGAAAATAGCATCAAATTCCTGAAACAGCCTCCCTTACCTGATGCTCATTGACAGTGGGGAGCACCACAGGCATGACAGCAGAGGGAGTCTCTTCCACAGGACCTCTGGTAACCACCAGCTTCACCCTGTTGCCACACTGCCTCAGGACCTGCGCCACCTGCTCGCTGCCCATGCCGTGCAGGTCCGTCTCTCCAATCCTCAGGATGTGGTCCCCACTGCGCAGGCGGCCATCCTGAGGTTGAAAAAGTATGTTTTCCGACTTAGCCTCTGCAGCTATAATCACACTGTCAGCACTGAGTGACAGCTAATTCTGTGCTTGCTGCTATTAACTCATTCTCATTATATCAAACTGACAGGAGTCTGTAGAACGTCACGCAAAAAGTTTTAATGGCTTTTAACAATAAACAATGTCACTTCCTGGAGAAATGCATTAACACAATCACCTGGTCAGCTATCCCTCCAGGAAGAATAGTTTTGACGATGACCCCGGTGGTTTTTCCTCCGACGATACCGAAGCCAAGACCAGTGCCGTCGTTGACCAGCTCGATTGTCTCCACATGCTGCCACTGAGACGAGCAAAAGAGGAAATAAATAACTGCTTAATTTAGCTTCTGTGATCAACTGTATCTTTATGTGATGATGTACGTGTGAGCATGTGTGTCGCAGATTGTGTTTGTGTACCGCGCTGGAGTTGGCCGACAGTGTACTGGCGGCAGAGGGCGTGCGGGACACCACAGGACTGGCCAGCTGAGGTATCGGCCCTCGAGCCACAGTGAGCTGCACCCTCTCTGAAGCACTCTGCAGGATGCCTATAGCCTGCTGGTGGGTCACTGTCTGATCCAGGGGCTGCCCATTGATGGCCAAGATCTGGTCAGCTTCTTTGAGCTTCCCGTCACTGCGTGGTGAAGTCGAGTGAACAGAGAAGGACATACTATAGTAAATTTGTTTAATATATTGCAAAAGGACTCCAGTGATATTGCAACTTTAATATTTCTACCTCTCGAGTTTGCAAAATTTTCACTCAAAGTGTGAGTTCAAGGCGCATCTTTCAATTTGAATTCAATTAAGGAAACACTTGAGATTGTTTGAAGACATGAAGTTTTTTTTTACTATTTGTAGCCTTGAAGCAACAAATGTTTGAAACAAGTTTTAAATTCTTCACTCTGGTATTTCCTGCAAACTCGCCAATTTGTAAGATTCCCTAAATATCCCTAATGTCCCCAGAGAGTCTGTAAAAGCCCCTGACTGACTGCCTGAGACAGATTTCTCTAATTCCTTAATTCCAATTGGACAATCACCCAAATGTTGGAAAAGAAAAAAATAAAAATCTGGACTGAATCTACAATTTTAATCAGCCCTGAAGTCTATCAAGTGTTCTCCTGGCTCTGTGAAGCACGGCATGTTGTACATACCAGTGAGCGACGCTTCCTGGTTGAATTTCCTGGATAAAGATGCCGAGCTCTCCGCGGTTCTCGCTCTTTAAGCCCACTACGCTGAAGCCGAGGCCTCCTGACACCGGCTTCTGCAGCTCCACCTGTGTCACGTAGCGCCCCTGCATCATAAACACACACATATATATATACACTTTGGCCCCGTGCTGATTCACTATAGCATCAAAGCTGGAGGCAACCTTTGAAAGTCTATTTGAAGTGCCTCGAGAGACTGCGTGTAGTCTTTGGATATTTGGTTCGAGTTGTAGGACTTATTCAAAAGTAATCCCCCTGTTTACAGGAGAGATGCTCTGTAAAATGTTTAGAAATCCACTAATAAATCTACCGGGGCCTCAACACAGTAAGCAAACATTACAATAACTTCCACCTTTCCTGTTTGTTATACCTGCGCCATTTTTTGGATAATGTGTTCAAATTCTTCAGAGGACGTCTTGCCATTGACGTGTGCAGCAGCTGAGTCTGAGTAGGAAACATGGCTGCCGTTGGGCTTGTTTGCTACACTGTGATCGCTGGGGTCACTCCCTCGCGACGACGGGACACTCCCCTAGAAAATAAAATAAACAACAATTAAATAAAATTGAGATAAACACTTGGCCGTCGCTATAAAACTTGTGAATGTCTGTTTTCAATTTGAATGTGACAACAGCTTCCTGCACACGGCAGCCATCGCTGGCCTTAATCCAATCAAAGACAATTAAAAGTTTAAATGAAAAACATTTAGCAAGTTTAATTTTAGACAGCAAAACCCCTGAATGTGGGTGTCTCAAACCACTGGGATGGCAGATAGTTTGTTATCCCACTATGATTAGCTGGATCTATGGCAGCCTAATCCTTCAGGAGATAATGGCTCTTAGCTGATGTTCCAACAATGATTAGGCTCCAAATACAATATTTCTATCATGGTGGGGGAGAAGCGTCGCCGGCCATCTGGATGCCTTAATATGCTTGGGTTTTAATTACTGCAATGACTTTACTTGTGTGACAGATGAATTACATGAATGCGACAACTACATAAAACAGTGTTTTCCCCGATTTCATTAGCCAAAGGGCGTAATGTTTATGACTGCCTGAATTGGATTCAAAAGGACGGACATAATGCACAGCAATCATTTCATAAACACTCCATTTGGCATATGGCATTGCCAAGCTAAAGCTGTCCTTGTGAACTTGTGCATTTCCATCAGGAAGTTGACTGTATAACTTTCACAGCTTACAAAGCATGTACTGTAAATTATGCTGGCTTTAAACACAGTCCTCAGAAAGAAAACTTCATTGGACAGGACACATTAGTGCTGCACCCTGCAAACAAAACCCTACGGGCCGGGCTAAGTTAGCGTAGCATGCTGCTAAGTTGCTGTCCTCATGCATGAGCTTTGTTAGCTGGGGCCTGGCTAAGAGGATTAAAGTTCCAGTTTGGTTCTTGCACATTTAAGAAATTGTTTCTGCCCCACTTCACACAGCGGCGGCGGCCTCTTTCTCATTGGAGAGTAGGGCCTTGTCGCCATAGCGACATGGGCTGAGCAAGGCCTAACTAGCAGAGCCAGAAGACGGACAGTGTGTGTGTTTATGTGTCTGGCTCCTGTGTCAGAACAAAACATGAAATGCACCATTTCTCCAAATTGGTTCTGCTAAAGGGGGACAAACAAGGGCAGTTGGGTTTGGAGGCTTTTTAAAAACACAACAGAGACTCCTGTTTGTTCCCTTTTTAAAACAATATGTCCCTTTACCATTGTTAAAGCATGGAATACATCCATTGTAGGATCTGAGGGGAATTTATGATGAATGGCTGCTTGATAAATTCTGCTTAGTAAAACAAACACATGCATCAGAGCACACACACACACACACACATATAGATACATATATAGGAATGTACCTTGAAATAAGTTAAATCGCCTGCTCACAAAAATACCACCAGGGCTTTTATAATCTAAATTCCACAAAGGGTAAAAAAAAAAAAAAAAAACCTCGAGCATCCCAGCCTCCCGCCGCATAGCTCGCATATTTTCGTCTCTATTTCTCAAACGCTTACCCTGGCCCCATTCCACAGTGACTTAAGAGCTCTTTCCCTCCACTCAAATGTTCAATTCTCAATGGAGGGAATCAGCTTGAAAAAGAGTTCCTGACTTAGACCAACTATCTCTGCTCATGTACCCATATTATATCGGGCTTGTGTGAACTCTGACAGCAATTTGGCCTCAGCAGCAAACACTTTTGGGGACTGGGATTGAGAGAGGATGGGAGGGCGTCTTGACAGGAGCCAGAAACAGAATCAGTGAGGTCACCCTTCAGGAAACAGGGAGGATACAGGCAGAGGCAACGCTGCAGGATATTTCTATGGGAGGTATTTACTCTGAGCTACAGGTGAAGATGTGACCATGTGACCAATGAGTGACCATGCATATTTTAATATAACATAACGTTCACACAGGACAGGAAATGCTTTTAATCCCTCCAGTGATGTGGAGGTTTGACTTTACCTGGTCTTTGAGATGCTGCACAGATTTCTGCAAGGCGAGGATCTGGTGGAAGAGGGGGCTCTGGAGCACTGATTTGAGCAGGCTGAGCTTCTCTTCAGTGGGCACCTCCCCCCGCTCCTTCAGTTTGGCCTGGAGACGCTCCACCGCCTGCAAGGCACGCTGTGTATCTGCAAGCCGTCGCATATTTCAGTGACAGCGCCGGCCGGAGTGAAGCAGGATGCAGGGAGAAGGAGGCGTGGGGAGATAGAGGTGATGAGGACAGAGGCTTTATCGGTACAGGACGAGTGTTTGCATATGACTTTATTTATGCAACATAAAATTTAACTTTACCTAATCATAATGCAGGATTCAAAACTAGTTTACATCTAGTTTAACATCTTTCACTTGTAATCAAAAGCACAAAGGAAAAACTGAGCCACTCACTTATCACAACCTGGGCTGAGTGGTGCTCAGCAGACTTTACGATATCAAAATCACGTAGCCGCAGGTTTTCAAAGGAGAAGAAAACTCCATTTTCAATGCACTGTTTGTTTTCAGAACAGCAATGTTTGCCCCTTTTTTTGCCTTTAGGGTCAACGGTGGGTTGCACAGGACCACAGGACGGTTATCAGGAGGAGAAGATAAAAGGAGCAGCCTCTCCACGGTTTTGCTTGCTGGACCCTGCATAAGCCCTACAATGGAGTAACTCCAGAGTGGCTTGTTAGCGAGGATGGGCCGGCCGGACGTCATCTGGGCAAAAATGAAGCAATTTCTGAAGCTCACCGACTGTGACTAACACCTAATAGCGCGTGCACAAGGTCCAAAGCACTTCTTGCAAGGAGAAGCTTTGTTGTTTGGACAAAGGTTGTAAACAGGCCAATAACACTTGAGCCTCTGCAGATTTTTCTATGAAGGCAACTGTATCATTGTCATCGTGCTTCACTTGTGTGTGTTCAATAAAGAGTCCAACCAGACCATGGTGTTTATGTTTGTTTGCATTTGGTTGTGTGTGGTCCTTGAAGATTAGAGTATTAGATTGATCAAATTTGATATTTCCAAATCCATTTTCCTTCACGATGAGGTCAAATGTGAATTCAAATTTGCCGTCATGATGCCGAGGCTGGTGTACAACCTGCACATCACAGCTGATAGCACACAGTCAACACGCCAGTCTTCAAAGTGACCACAGATTGCGGCATTAAACCAAGAAGCTGGCAGCACCAATTTGGCTCCGCGCTTGACAGTTGGACAAATAAATCCCAACGGGGACAAACAAACAATCAAATTTATGGCAACATTATCAGATATGGCAACATTGGCAGTCCATGGGCCTTGAACTACATCCAGGGCCTCTTACGCTGGTTGAGAAGACTCTCGGCAGGAGCCAAATGTGCGACGCAGTCCAGCAAATACAGACACCCAAATGACGAGGCCAAAACCCCCTCTCCAAAAACTGCTCATTTCAAAAGATTAAAAATAAAAAATGATTTTTTTCCCCCTGCATTTTATCTTGTTTATTATACTTGTATTGAATCTTAATTAAAGTGAGTATTTGGATTAAACTTATCAGCACAACACTTGACACTAAAACCGGGTTTGTTGCTGTTCAATTACAGACAGAATTTTAAAAGGAAAACAAAATATTTCTAAAAACTGAATGAAAGCCTGAGGCACATGATTGTAAAAGTTAATTATTATTATTACTATCATTTCCTTAACCTCTATTTATAAGGTTCATTTCGTTTCTGAAATCGTAACTTACCCATTGTTTCGATCATTTTCAGAAATTCAGGTGAATGTGATTTTCTTCTCCTTTATCAAGGCCTGAAACAGAACCAACACAACATGTTGAGCAATCACAGAAATACGAATGAATGAATATCATGGCATTGATTGACAATTTAAATTTTCTGCAATGCACTCTTAAACAGGAAGTGAGAGTCAGGAAAACGCCGATTCTCCTGTGACCCAACCTGTGGCCTATATGACATCATATGGGCTCATTTAAAATATAAATGGTGGGGGAATTATGCCATTTGGAGATGGATCTCTGGACAGTATGAGCTCTTTATTCTCAAACATTCCCATGAATCATAAGTTTGTCATAATCTATCTGTCAAGCTGTATTTTCACCGTATGATTTTTATTCCTTTACACATCCTCTATTCAAAACATGAAAGAGAAAATAGTTTGATGTCATCTCTGCCCGACCCATATTCATGCCTTAAAAATCACAGAGTAACCATTGTGCAGAAGAACCGTCCCAGTCCAGCGAGTTGTCTTTCCAAGCCGGCTCCTCCTGCACACATCTACTGTAGCGTGTTAGTTCATTTATATTTGACTAATGCTCTTATTGATGGATTAACACCAGGTAATTTACATTCCCAGCACCTCCCTCACTAACTTTGCAGTGGTTTTGAAATATGCATAACATGTCCACAGCTGTCATTAAATATAAGCATCCATTTTGCTCCTATCAGCAACTTGTAGTCATATTTCATCCTGAACCAACACTCTGATCATTAATAACCAGGCAAACAGTCTTATCAGTTATTTCACAACTGGCGTAACAGCCTGCCTATATCATAGCTACATATGGAGTTACATTCATTTTGATGTGTTTTGTTTTTCATTGAAAGTATACGCTGACTTTTATTTGCTGTGTTCCTTGACTCTGAAGATATAATAAATTAAAATTACATCTTTTTTCATGACCCATAACTCTAAACACAGATGTTTTATAATAATATATGACAAGAGGAAGACGATACAAGTAAACATACTGCCATCTGAATACCAGTGATTAAATTAGAAAAGCGAGGGAAAAAAATTACTTCATACAGTGTAAACAAAACCCAGCGCCATAAATATCATAAAAAATCCCGCTGCTGTTTTGCTACTTTAAAACCTAACGTGAAGGTGATTATGTCGTGTTTTTTTGTAATTTCTGACTAATGCTTTTAAGGTGCCATTACTGTCATGCAAGCAGATGTCATACGTGAGTTTAGAAGTGACTTTGTTGCAAGCATGACAGGACTCAGGGAGACATTACACGATTAAAGGAGATTGGTCAGATAATTAAAAGCTCTGTATAGGCTCTCAGAATAGCTACAGTATGTGACAACAGGATCACAACGGCATTGGTTTGGTTATGTTCAATACATCTGCCCTTTTTTTTATATACTCAGTAATGATCAAAATACAGTGTGCTCATTTCCATCTGTAAATTAATGCTTTGTGTATTTTTATATAGTGTGATATAGCTACATGAAATTCTGTAATTATACTCATATGTGTGTCTCCAGGGCTGCAGGTATATAATTATTATTATTGGTGATGTTTCCAGTAACATTTGATTTGGTTAAATGTGCAAGTAGGTGATTCACTGTTGAATTTGCACATTTCCAGTGACTTGTAATGATTCACAGGAGGCCTCAGGAACTCACTGGTTACTGTCACACACACTGGACTTCAGCACAAAAACATGTCAAGGCAAAAAAAAATTGACTCGGAAAATAATTGTTGAAGTCGTGTGTGCGCGCGCGAGCACAAATAGCTAATAATAACAACAACAGGCTGTCATTTTTATCGTGCGGTTGGCAAACCCCAAGCTGAAAAAATAGCAGTGTCGATGTGGTTTGTGTGACCTGGTTGTAAAACTAAAGCCTTTAGGACAACAGGTAGAACCGTGCTGATGATAATTCAAGTCGAGGTTTGTTAGTATTTTGAATATAGTCGCCAAGACACTTGGGACAATCCGCTTTTCTCAACTCCTCCTCCTCCTCCTCCTCCTTCCCCATCTCCTCTATGGAGCAAGAAAGCAACAGGCTTCCGAGAAACACTCGGTAATGAAGTTACACAGTCATAACGGGTTTGTGGCCAAATAAATAAATAACCAGCCCACAGTGGGTGTCTTCTTTTACAGCACACAGAAAATAGTTTACACGCGAAAAGAGTCACTTAAAAGCTTAAAAGCTTCGTGACGACAACAGAGAATATTTTCCTCTCATTAGCGACACTGTAGCGAACAAAGGCGACTGTTACAAAAAAAGAAGCTGAAGTTTTCCCTCCAAAATGTTTCAATAATGTTTCCTGCGAGGGAAACGTGTCTGAAAAGAGTTCACTTACATGAGTGTGGAGGTTTACTTTCCCCCGGTGGCTGTCCTGTGTTGTCCTGCGGCTAACGGCGCACTGACTGGGGCTTAAAGATGGGGCGTAGAGTAACTCGATCCTCTCTGGACATGTTCAGCCACAGTGGAGCCTGGACTGAAGCGCCGCTTGCTGGCTGCCCTGACACCACCCAGGCCGGAGATGTCAGGCCTGGGTCCAGAGCTCATATAAATAATAAACATTACAATTCAGGCTGCATTAAGCTTGTTGTATTAGCACGACTTAAAAATTAGAATAACGCCAATAATAATAATAATGATTATAGTTATCGTTATTTATTAACCTATAGTAGTATAAACACTGTTTCTTTTACATGTGCATATTGTTATACAGTGTTTCCTTTATAGTTTGCTATGATCATTAACTCCAAACAATACATATAATTGAAATAGTTCATTATAAATAAATAAAAGGACAAGAAATAAAAAGGAGATTCAGACCCTGAGCCCACAACAAACTTATATGTATTTGAAACTAATTTAAAAGAGGACACAAATGTTGGATTTGAAAATTATTATTAAAATCTCATTCACTCATTGAAAGGAAGCTAAAACAGGAGTGACCTCTGTAAACTCTGTGGAGTCATACTAAGAATGACAATAGTCCAAACAAGATGAGATAAAAACATGAATGCCAGTCTTTAGATTAATATTGAGATCATTTTAGAGCCTCTAGAGATGTAGACTGGACTCATGAGCTGACATATTGTTCAGGCTGAGTTTATTATCTAGGATAACTCCAAGGATTTTGCATCAGCTTTCATGTCTCCGTTAAGTAAACTGTTCACAATGACAGAACCATTATATTTATGCATAAACAACCGATGCACTTCAAAAAACTGGGATACAGCTGCATCTAGCTACAGATGTTATGGATGACTGTCAGCGCCTTAACTCCTGACCCCTCATCCCTGGGTCATTGTGTGATATTTGGTTTGTAGTAACTTGATTACTGCAAAATTGTACTTGCAAATACTGTGGCTCAGCTAGCAGAGCAGTTCGTCCACAAATTGTAAGGTTGGTGGTTCGATCCCTGGCCACAGCTGTCTACATGCTGAGGTGTCCTTGAGCAACACACTGAGCCCAAAGTTGCTCCTGATGTTAGCTAGCACCTTGCATGCTAGCTTTGTTTCCAATGTGTGTGTGAATGGATAAATTGCGAGGCAAATGTAAAGCACTTTGAGACCTAAGCAAAGGTTAAAAGGTGCTGTGTATGTGCAGTATATTGATCATTAACAATAATCTTAGCAATAAAGGTATACAGATAATAGCAACGGTCAACAGGGGTGATATTTCTCAATATAAGCAAGAGAAATTGGACAACTTTCAAACTGCTTTTATATTCAAAGTGACACTAAATTACAGATGAATAAAGCTGCTCAGAACAAATGTTTTTTAAATGCAGGTCTGCAATACAAAATGTTCAGTCCTGCTGTTTTGTCTGAGGCAATTATGCTTGGTCCTTGAAGTCATCTCTTCTGAGAAGGCTTGTTCTCGGGGACCGATAAGTGTCACAGATTCAAGATGTCCTTGAACAAAACACTGAGCTCCCTAAAATATGTAAAACATATTATAAAAGAAGAATAATGCTGATGCCAGTCTTGCTTTTGGAGTGAGAAAAAAATGGCAAATTAGTTGAATACTTACCTATTTCTGTGACTTTGTTGCAGGGAATCCATTAATGTTAAAACTATCAAAAGCCTGCATGAATCAGATTCACTGGTGACTGATGACAGGTGCTGTAAATAGAAACAAAATAAAGAATAACTGGAGTAGTCCTGCAACAGTCTGACACATTAGAGACTGGTCAGGGTCAGAAGTAATTAAATATGAATGAGTTTACTACAATACACATTTAGTTTATCAGCCACATGCACATATGCCGCACACGAAGAGTTAATGCTTCCACCCACAGAGGTGCAAGTGAAAGCCGTGTGGGTATTCAAGTGTAATTAATGGTATATATCGAGACTTTGATTACAAGTGGAAAGGGATTATTTTTAGATGCAGGAAGCACCTTGGAAGAGGCCTGCTGATAAAACCAGAATTCTCCATCTGTGTCGTGTTTATAGGATTGTGTACTCCATTTCAAGCCACAAAATGCCATCCTCATCGAATCTAATGTGGGCTGTTACTCAAAATATAAATATATAAACACCCACTGGGATAGGATCTGTTGCCAGTTAAGTTGTGGATGAAATCATCAAAGCAGCATTACTCTGATTATATTGGCATTGTTATCCCTTCGTTGCAAGAGTAGAAAACATTAGCTGTAGGTTTGTCGGATAGAAACCACCTGCTGTTGATTTGCCCTTTGGCTCCAGCGCTGCCATCTCCCACAACTTTTTTTTTGTCTTTGTGGATCTAAACCTCGGAGGAGGAGCAGGAAAGAACAGGGTCACTCTGTAAGAAGTCATTTCAACAAGATAGAGGGGGGAATTCAGGCTGTTTTCAGAGAGCTGATAGTGACTAAATCCCTTCACCATTTATATCTTTACTTCCACCTCCCTCTCATCCACCCTATCACTCCCCCTCTTACTCTGACAATAAGCTACTTTTATGTGGGAGGTCTGACTCAGCCAAATGCTGGGAAAGACAAGAGATTGAAACAAGAAAGAAAGGAAGAAAAAAAAAAAACACATCTTAGCTCAGTTCTAGGCAGCTTCAGCATTTTGTATTTTTATACCTGCCTGTCAGAGGCCTTCAGCAGTACTCATTGTATGAGACAGCTTAGTGACATGAGACACCAAATCTGTGATAACTTGCTTTAAAATCTCCCTTTTTTCTTACCCAGGAGTAGGGGTTCATTTTTGTTTTGATAAAGTGGGAGGTGAATAGGTGAATCGATCAAAAACCAAACTAATCCAGGCTGTTAGTGTCACCTGTACAATATACGTAACGGCCTTTGATGAAATGTGTCGCCGCTCTGCAGCCTCTATGGTTGTATTAGGGCCAGTGGCACTGACTACAGGTGTAACTAATAACACAGCAGCGGCTCACTTAAGCAGCACGCTGACGTGATTAATGCTCTTAGCAGCACCTGCATTTACCAGGTCTGCTGTGCCGATGGTGTGTACCGCTACAGCACTTCACATCGCTCGCATTCACGTCGCTTGATTGCAATTTAATGTGGAGATTAATTGAGAGAGTCCTTATTTAAGAACACAGTGATTTAGCAATAAAAGTGACAACCATTTACTCTGCGAAAATGACACCGGCGTATGACACATTTTCTTTTAAGAGAACTCACTTTCAGATCTCACGTTTTATTGGATGCCACCTCGGCGTATGAAGTCATATGGTGTAATAAAGAAATGCCCTGAAGGAATCGCAAATTCAGCGACTGTATCATATTGGCAGAGTGAAAGCTGGGATTGTCTGACTGTCTTGATTTATTGCCAATAAATCCATCAACATTCAAATAGCCTTTGGGACTGTAACATCCCCAAACGATGTAAAAAGCTCACAGAAGGAATTAGGCGTTGTGATCTTATTTTTCATACAAAAGAGCTAGCCCGAGAGTAATGAAATAATAATTCACTAAGTACTTCCCTGGTTTTATTGAAGCAATCTTTGCAATCCTTATTGCATCTTGCAGCAGTTTCTGCTACGACTTTTTAAACTGCAGCTGTCGCACTTGCAAGTTGGTTCAGTGGTAAGAAGAGTTTGGAAAATGCTTGTCCTGATGCTATGTTGTAGGTATTTCCAGCTACGTGTCAGTAGGTCTTCAGGGTCAAAAGACTGAAAATTGAAAGTTTGGCCTGATAGTGTTGGAGTGCAAAGGTCACACGGGTGGTAGCTAATCAATACGTCTGGTCCTGCTGGGAATGTGAATGTGCAGATAGAATTTAATGTCAATCTTCTGGAGATTTTTTGGAGACTTTGAGAAGTTATGTTGTGTCCTGGAGGGTTGTGTCAGACGGAGAGTCACAGGGTCATCAAAATCAATCAGCTGCTGCCTCTTGGGAGCAAGAATGTGCACACCAAGTGTCGAGCCAATCCAGACATGAAAACTAAAATCAATCGCACAATTATTTCATACCTACTGAGCTGTAACCTTTAGTTTTCTTCTGTGTTCAACACTGACGCAGAACGTACATGTAAGTTGTCATTATTACATAGTTTGGGTACAATTTTATAGCTTGAAACAAGTATTTATCAGCGAAAACAGTGAGAAAAATAATATCATTGGTGGTATTTTTTTGGATTTCGCTGTGCAGTAAACAAGAGTTGTGATGTGTAAGTGAATGTGATTAGAGTCAATTGCCTTCGATGTGTGAGAGTTGGCAGCTGTGCCATTGCTGGCTATAGGTCGCTGATTGCTAACCTGGCATGGTGGCCAATTACTAACAATTTATTGCCTCTATCTTCTTTTCGAGTTTCTGTAACATCACACTCAGTGGAAATTACAACCTGCATCACTTGAAAGAGCTCAGAGAGCAGTGAGCCCACCCAGGACTCCACAGTATCTGACCTCAGTATATCTGACAGCTGAAATCTGAGCCTTAAAGCCAATACTCCACTGTGTGTGTGTGTGTCTACTCTGAGTCACAGGAGGAGCTGAATAGTGATGAGGTTGAGGGGGAAAAAGCAGATGAATGGATAACAAATTAAATCTGCATTCATTCTGTTAAAGTAAGCACTGGTCAGTTTTGAGTGAGAAAATGTCACCTTTGGGTAATTTATGAAATATATGACGAGAATGTGAATCTCAGTGAATGAACTTACACTTCAGTCTGCATGCCTGATTACATCTGACAGCTACAGCATGTTTCTTTAAAGTTAAACTGCAGGTCAGACTTTGAAAACCACGGCAAGTTGCTTGACTACAAAAAAAAATTAAGATGAATAAAAACGGTATCACCGGGAAGGATCACCACAGTGCTGCCAAATTTTGAAGTTTTGTTTTTTAGGTACATTTATCTTAGTATATGCTTTAAAAAAACACAAAAATATGTATTATTTTACATTTTTAAACATTCAAAAATATACTTTACATGCAAGAACATGAACATGCAACAACGAATGGAAAGATGTAAAGATTTTCAAAATAAAATGTAAATATATTTGTGAAATTTCATACAATTAGTGTAAAATAAGTCCTTGATTGTGTATTTTACATTAATATTATTTTCTTAATTAACATAAACACCTAATGTGCAATTATTGGAGTCTTCACAACAAGTCAAAAATTACACAAGCTCTCATGTTAAAGAATGAAGGAGCTACAAACAGTATTTTAATCATAGCAAACTATTGTATGAGTCAATACTTGTAGGATGCTGGATTTAAAAAAGAAAAGAGTTTCCAGTGTCTCTAACATCTGTCAAGACAAACCTGGTGTAAGTGAGGGCAGTGTGACTCCATCAGTTCATAGATAGTGTGCATGGTTTTACTGTAGCTTCCTGGTTCACATTGCTAATAGGCTGCTTGTAAGTGCATATGTGCAGTGACATATTTCTCTGGAGAGAGGATGATAAATGAGAGTTCAGCTCATGTTTTCTTTAAATGCACTTTATAATGTTAGGTCAAATCTTAATATTCAGTTGGTCCTGAGTTCTCACATTTTCATACTCTTAGGCTACATGGTGGTACACATTTACATAAACAGTGACCGACAGGGTGCCGATACTTTGGAGTCTCTTATATAAATACGAAATAATCATAAATAAAGTTTGCGGCTACAGGCTGCACTTTCCACACTTTTTTTTTCTTCCCAAGTTACAGTAATGTGGCTTATTTATGGCCTTCATCTTCTTCACATCATCTTATTTTTGTCAACATTTTCACACCAGATGTCACAGAGAGATGTGGATGCTTGTTATGATGATAAATAACGTAGCGTTGTTTGTGGAAATGCAGTTACTGTGGAAATAGCTGCCATAGTGTATGTCTGACGGGGTGGAAAAAGTACATGTTGTCAGGAAAAAATCTGACTGAGCTTTCATGCAAACTGCTGGGCAACACGGGCAGCCATGTTTATATTTAACATATGAGACAAAAAATTACTGAGATCATGTACCACACACCCGTCAAGCAGAATTGGTGCAGTATTTTGGGAAATACTCTTTCTTGCTTGTGTTTTTTTATTGCTTTAGTCGAAGTTTAGTTTAATTGATTGACTGTTTTTGCTTTAATTCATTGACAAACTTCTGACTGCATCACTGTAGTAGCAATCTCTTCGCTTCAGGCTCACTGAAAGGAATAAATGCGTCTTAACTCCATTTAATTTACTAATAATAGACAAGTACAATCCATGAGACGATCTGAATAACATGCCAGCATCACAGAAACACGAGTAAGGCCTTTCCATTGATCCTATTTCAAACATGTGGAAATCCATCCGACCAATGAAAACTCAGAAATAGGAGAAGTAGGACACGGATCGCTCTTTGTGCCGGTTTGAATTTCTGCAGATTTGATCTCTTCTGCACCTTTAAATAACATGAATAGCAGTAGTAGCACCGTTAAGGTAAACTTTTCAAAATAAACTTTTTAATAAGTGTGCAAATTTTGCATGTTGTGCAAAAAAAAAAAAGAAAAAAAAAAGTGCAACTGGCAGAAATTGTTCTGAAACACTGAGATGTGGGTTGAGGAAGTCTCTTTTTAGCACAAAGCTCCACTCTCTCCCTTTGTGGTGTCTCTGTGTATGAGCTGCTGGGTTTTGTGCTGCAGTGATATTTTTTCTCAGTCATGTGGGGGTTTAAACACAGCAAAGGTCAAATTCAAATCTTAAGGAAAACACAGATACCCTCCAGGTGTGTGTGATTATTAATAGAGCTCCTATTGTTGCTGCATTGCATTTTAACATATTTGAAACAGACATTGATACGGCTTTTAATTCCAGTACATTGAATTATATGCTTTTTTTTTTAGATTGTGTCAAAATCATTACACCTCTATTCATTAGGACGCAAATTAATCTCAAGTGAATAGCAGCCGATATTCTGATGGGGGAATTGTTGCTGTCAAATAAATTATTCAATTGCTTCTATTGGGAGTTATCCCAATTTGTCTTAGTCGTGATATAAATGAATTTAGAAGAAAAACTTACTCTAAAACACAAAGTAATACACAGAAACTCACCCCCCCACACACACACACAATCACGACTGTGTTGGACTGTAGTGACTCGTGATCATATGTGCTGCTTGACCAACTTTAACCATTTCTGCTCTGAGATGTTTTAATTTGTGAACTCTTAAATTGTAGTATTCCCTTAAACTTGGGCCGCTGTGGGTGAAATAAATGTAGGTGTTGCTCGGTGAAGTTCAGTATCACAGCTGATGTAATATTGGATGTAGGCAGGCATGTGGTGCCCACTGACTGTGGGTAGTCATGTGCCTGCGTACAGTGAAGAAGCAACAGTTGAACAAAGGTTTAGGAAAGTAAAATGAAGTGTGTGGATGGACTTAAGGTGCAGATATATTTGGATTAAAGTCGTGATTTCAACCATACACACTCTTTACTGTAAATGTGACGTCAAAGAAAAAAACGGAAATGACACTCACCTGGACATTATCAAATGAAGGTTGAAAGATCATGACGTAAGTCTGAAAACACCACCTGCTGTATCTCCGTGAAGCGATGCCGCCGTAGCTCCGCCTCTCCTTTAACGCGCACGCGCAACCCCGACAACAACAACAACAATGGCGGAACACAGCGTCGCGTGAGTGCTGCAGCAGCTACTGGGCTTGTTTTGGCTTTTACAGCAAAATCTTCTCAAACTGTACAACTACCGTGAGCAACAAGTGTGTGTTGTTATAGCTGTGTTGTTTTTACCTCTCACATGCTCCGTGTCTTCTTCTCTGTTTTGGTGTGTTTCTGTGGCAGCGTTACAGCGCCACATACAGGCCTGGCATATTTACTACAGCGTTTTCGTGTGGACGCACAAATAAATTCCCAGTTTAGGGGGAAACCTTTTAAAATGTCTCCGTGTGGATGGAGCCTTTGTTTTGTCCTTATCAGAAAAACCATTTGGTTTTAGGAACACGAAACAGGAAGTTGGAGGTCATTGTTTGTTTACTTCTGAGTACGTGTCACCACAACCTTGATATGATCTTTCCATAACTATAACAACATGTCTATACTTCTTTTTTATTCTTATCCATGAGGTTTTTTTTTTTTAACCTAAGCAATGATCTCTCCTAACCTTCAAGTCAGTTGCAGGATAGTCTCAAATGCTAAATAATACAGTGAGTACGGAAGAGTTATAAAGTCAGCAAACTGAGAAAGTATCCAGCTAAAGTTTGCAAACTCTAGCCGCTAATGCCACTCCAATTAGGACTGTTACAACAGATCCCCTCGGAGGGTTAAACTGAGCACAGTCATTTCAAAACAAAAATCTATATAATGTTACTTTAACTGAGTAACTGCAAGATTAACAAATCCAATCCAGCGCCTTAGACTGCTCGGCCATGCTACCTGTGAAAGGTTAGAGTCTTGGGCTCGTCTGGGATTCAAACTCAGGACGTCCCACTAAAAAACCAACACAACATAAACAATGATATATATTATTTTATGGAAAAAAGTCATTTCCATTGATTTTGGATGTAACTGAAAAGGATCAGGGTGTTGGATTTAAAAAGCTTGTATCTTATTTTGAAAGGCAAATAACACATTGGTTTGCATAAGCTATGGTGTCCCATTTTTTCATGTAGGCCATTTCACTTTGCTTCGAAATGTGGTACTTTTAGTGTCTAACACGCGCACACACACACACACACACACACACACAAACAGCCGATGCAGACTGTCTTGTTGTCTAAGCACTCCTGCATATGTAAGTGTCAGCACAGCGGAGATGATAATTCCTGGACTTGCTAGCATGGATAAACAGGGAAAATGGCTTCGACATTATTGGATTCACTTTGCACAACAACTGTCCCCATAAGCCTTAATTTTCCTGAACAGCTTTATATTTGGCAGGAGTTTCTTAGAACAGCATGGTGAGTAGCTGTACAGAGGTTTTTATAGTGCCATGCATCACTTTATGGCGTTCAATTATGACCGTGTCTCAGGTGCTTAACTCTCTGTATTTAGTAAATCTGTTGGCAGCTGGATATTTTAACATTAGCACGTTGCACTCACAATTATACATATTGCTGTACAACTGAAATGTTGGTGTTTACAAGGAAATAGTCACTGAAATGAGCCGGTGCAGAAAGTGTTTGTTAAATCCCCCCATTTCCTTCGACATATTTTACCCATTAACATTTCATCGTGTTTGGCTTGTGGCACACTCAAATACAATTACAAAAAACATCAAAGAAGAACAGGATGTTTTCAGCCTGTTGTGGAAAGATTTGTCGGTGTTTTATTCTTCTATTAAAAGGTAAACACGAGGTTTATGAAGCCGAATACTTTCTGATTTCAATTTTCACCTTCACTTGCACCGTGTGTGCGGAGCATTAATGTCCACAATATATGGCTTTTACAGCTGATTGATGTGTATTATGTCTTCCACAGCACTGGGGAAAAATGGATGAACTCACAAGTTAGTCAACATATAGTTTGTTACATTTATTGAATGTGACTGTTACAAAGGTAAGTGGTATTTTTAATCAGTTTTCCTTATTTGTACATTTTCCAGCTTCGTGTTGTTTTTCTTTTGTCTTATACCTACATACTAATCATATTTTATACTGTACATATTTTATATTACATATGTTTTATGCCTTCAGTGTTGGTTGCCCTGTGGGGTTGTTTGCATCATCTGAGACCATCGCCTGAGAGCATCTCAGCAAAGTCATCCACAAAACTTGGAGGATGTTCTGGTCACCTGTGTATAACCATATATAAAACACAAGGAGATAATTTAATTTTCATTTTAAAGGATATTATATTTGGAAGATCACAATTCTCCAAATGAAAATAAAGGAAATTATCTTGATAAAAACAACAAACACCTCCTCCTTTTTTGTTCTGACCTGCCTCAAAGCTCCTGTTTTCTGAGATCAAGCTTGTACAAAGTTATAAAATAATTTATTAACAGTGACTTCAAACTCAGGGACTTTATATTAAGAGCAGCTAGATTTAGGATTGTTGTTATAAGTGTTATTTTTTATATTTTATTCATGACATTTTCCATCTTTACAATATAAATAACTCCACAGCAACTCATCTATTCCTAATTTTTTGGGGGGCGACTGTGGGAGAGAGTGTAAACAAACACAAAACACAACACTGACATACAGTGTTGCCTTCAACCAAGCAGCATGATGCAACACCAGCAACATGTCCAACATCCACTCTGTTCTGTCAGCAGCTAAATCCTCCATATGTGTCCATCACCTGGCTCCTAACTTTATCCGTGTTTTGTTTTGCACCATGGGTAGCGCACAGTGTTTTTTTAGAGCTTTAATGCTGCAAACAGCTGCGTCCTGTGGCTGCAAGAAGAGGATGATGAGAGCTGCGAGGATGACCCAACGCAGTAAAAAGCTGTGGGCTGGAAAAACCAAAACAGTGATGCCCTAAAGCTTCACAGAGCTGCGTGGAAGTGCTGAGTTTCGTGGTATTTCTACGTGGGTTCATCTCCACACAGCGACCCCGTGCATATACAAGTAGTCACGTGATCGGTTCTTAATATAAAAATATTGATCATAGCAGCTTTCACATTGTAAATCAGCCTCGGGCCCACCTACATTTTACTGCTCTCTTCCTTGATTTAAGGTATTGTAATGAATTAGGCCTCAAACCATCTGTTGTTTTGTTCGGTTTATGATATAAATTTTGCTGCTGATGTTCGAATTCTTGTGTGTGGGTGTGAAATTTGATTTAGTAAAATAACACTTCACCTCAAAAATTGAACTCATTCTAATTTAGCCATTGAGAAAGGAGAATAAATGTACTTTTTCTCCCTTTGTGGAAAGGTTTTTATCTGACAACAATAATGTAATCCCTGCTTTGAGGACATGAAGAAATATTTTTCAGTATGAAATAAGATCCACATATCATAAATGAGAGAGTAGTAATAAGAGGATAAAAGGTATTTTTATTGTATTAGCTAGGTGTTCATTATCATTCAACAACTTTAAATTCAAAATACTGACAAGTATGAAATATAATTACTATCAATTCTCATTTTGGGCTTCTTTATTTTGGATTTCATTTTTCTTCTCAGCGAGACAGTTCAGGGACATTTTCAATCCCTTTCATGATTTTTTGTTTTCCTGCAATAAAACTAGATATAGAAGAATCTATCTCGCCTTCATTTCCATGCTTTTGAAATGCTGTTCCCTTTCAGAGCAGGGCAAAGCTGTTTATACTTTAATCGTGAAGAGTGTGTTATTCACAAGTTGAAAAAAGGGAAGCGATTTGAATCTGACTTGTATTCTTTTTCGTCTGAAGGTGACTCCGAATATAGCGTTCATGTTGCTGCTAATGTGTTATTTTGTCGTTCTTGTTTACGTAGTGGGGACGGCGGCGGTGTGTTGCACGGCACTTATGTGGGACGCTTTGAAGCTACCTGGTTTATGCAACTGTAATGGCAGGCAGCTTTGGTCAGTGCTCTACCTGGAGAAATTAATTTGCGTCGGGGGTGCATGGAAAGCAGTGCCAGGGAGAGATAAGGCCGCATCTTTTTCAAATGCAGTTATTTTTCATCCGGGGCGTTAAGGAGTTCAAGGTGTTTCCCAGACAGGAACAAGTACAAAAAAAAAAGTGCTTTACCAGCTCTGTGTTTGCACGGGCTCATTAGCAGAGCACTGGGTGAGTGATTGGATGATTACTTATTGTTTGATTGTAATTAGGATTATTAAAGTGATTAATTGACTATAGGATGATTGAGAGGGTGAACACTGGCTGACTCCAGCTGGAGATGTGGCACAGCTGGTGCAGCGTTCAAAGGTCATCAGTAGAGAGCGTAGGTTTTTGTTGTGGGTTTTTTTTGTAATCCTTAAATCTGCCAGACACACATAACTTTGTAAAACCATTTTTAAACTAATTCAGGGCATTTTCAGTCAAAGTGAACGCTGGAATTAAAATAGATGTGGCGGAATAAAAAGATGGAGCTTTAACAGCCTCCAGCCAACTGGTCTGTATGAATAACAGGCTTTCAGCCAGGAAAATGACCATGAACTCTTCTTTGAGGACATGCTGTATAAAAAAATATATCCAGATGAAAGCATATGTCATGCCAGCAAACAATTTACCATAGTGAAAACAACTTATATGTTCATTTTCTTTCTCTATTTAAGCTGCGACACCTTAACACAATGCTTGTTTTTTGTCATCAAATCAAATTTTCCATCTGTATTTCCTTGATCTAACCATTGATTGACAGCTCTGACAGGCTGCTAGCTGCAGTTTTAAAAAACACTGAATCTTTTGAGAGATGGGCAGAAAAATTCACATTAATATTACAGTCGCAGGCGGCACAGACAGAATGTAATATAACATAGGTCCCCTTGCTGGCCTCGGGCAAGAAAACGCTAATCAACCACAGTGCTGGACAAAATATGGACTTCACATGACCTGTGAAGGTGCCGTGGTGCATCCAGACCTGGTGGTGGGCTTCATGGAAGTTTTCCTGAGCACATCCTGCAGGTACTGGGATTTGGGGGGTTTAGCCCTACTGGTTCCCCGGTCCATGCTCCTTAAAGCTAGCGTTAGCTGCAGCTGTACTGTCTCCCAAAGCAGGACAAGCAGCAGGCTTACTGAAACACTGAAACTGTGTCCTTTGGTACTGTCCCTGTACCAATTCAACTTGTGGTCACTGCTTCCTGTGTAATCAACGTGGGGCCACGTGACGCTTGACGGAAGGCTCTATTGGCGCTTTTCCACCGGTCGTCTTGGCCCGGCTGCGTTTCCATCACAGAAAACAGTCCCTCCTCCGTGTATCCGGTCATCAGGCGAAGCAGGAGAAAGATGATGAAGTCATCTTCATTATTCGACTGTTGTGACGTCACAGAAAGCAGTTTGAAGAGTGTTTCAGGTGAGAAATTAATTTTTTACTTCAAATATATTGGCGCACAGTGATGACGCAATGACGCAGTGATGGCGCGGAAACTCTTGTACCTGCAAGCCGATAGTCTGCATGGTTATTGTCAGAATAACAAGTTTCTACTATTTGGGGAAAACCACTGAATAGATCGGTTGAATGTACAATAACAGCGCTTTATTGCAACTTTAACATTTTGGTGTAAAAGCTGAAAAAAACATGAGCTCTGACCAACCTGTTGGTGCAACAGCTAAGAGAGGAAAATACGAATTTATGGAAAGGAAAGTGAAAGTTATGCCACAAAATCATACTGATATGTATCTTTGCGCATTTTTCAGTGGTTATACGGAAATTCTGCACCTTTTCTAGTGGGTATACCTGCGTATCACGTAGACTAGGACCCGGTCTCACCCCTTTCCGCTGGCCTGAGATTACCCTCCTCCTGTGTATCTATCATCTGTTGAGAGCCTGTGTTGAATAGTGATTTTTCTGTGTGTGGTGCAGTCGCTACTCATCTCGGTGTCACGGTGACTTCCCACTCATGAGACTATCTGTCAGACGGGCATTAGTTTTAAACTTCTACCTTTATAGGATTTGGATCCAAATCTGGAGCATCACCTCAGAAATGGCTGGATTATTATTTTAGATATAACCTTGGCGGTGAAGTCTTATTGTATATTTTTTGTATCCCTGCACCGGTTGGACGAAGGTGCCAAGTGTAACGAGATAATCAGTGGTATCTTCTCCACTCAGTGGTTTTATTGTTGTGGCTGATCGCTGTGTGCAACGTGGGTAGGGAGAGGTG
>OOFC01014520.1:34258-48495 GCA_900323345.1 Pseudochromis fuscus
TTGTATAAGCCCCACCCCCTCCACCCTCATGGAGTTTTGTCATTCCATAACAAGGGTCACACTCCCCCATTGTCCTGCTATAGCATTCCTCACCATGGTCGTATTGACTAGTTCTGCTGGGTTGAGCGGTGCCATATACCACCCATACATCACGGCGAAGACAAAATGACAGACAGTGGGAGTTGAGATGTCAGATCGTCCTCTCCAGGCAACTGACATCCACTCCCTTCCTGTTCTCCACAGTGATACTCCATCTTCTGACAGAGACTCCATTGATAGTTGCACTTCCCCTGCTTCTGCACACTGGCATGATTTAATTTTTTCGCCTATGGTACGAGCATATTTTCCTACTTGCAGTTAATTTTTTTGCAAGAGATATAAATGTTATTTGTTCATAGACTGCCACATTATAATTAGCTCACTATCCTATGCATGCAAAGATTGATAGCTAGATTAATCTCATCAAAATGTTAAGCTTTTATAATCTTCTCATGGACCCCTTTTAACCCTCTCATACATAATAAATGTATCTAAAAGTCAGGTTGACATGGAGCAAATAGCTTATCACAGTAGCACACTAGTTCTACTTGGAAAATATGAAAGTGCTGCATTCCAGCAGACAATGAGCTCACTGGGGTCACTGCAGGTCAACCCTTTATGGTATTTCTGCCCATAATGATTAATAAGGTAGGCGTAGTTATTGCTTTGGAAGTCATCAGTGGAATGCTGGAGTTAAGCCGTTATCTGCAATCCTGTTTTATTACACCTGCGCCTGCAGTTTCTCTTTCTTAATGTATTGTTCTGTCTTTTTCTATTAATTCCACATGCTGTGCAGTTTCTGCTAATGAACAGCCCCTTATTGATTAGTATAGACAACAGGGATAAGTTTAGTCCACTATTTCTTAACAGTCCAATCTATCCCAAAAGCAGCAATAAAAAAAAAAAGAGCAATCCACCACTTTTGACAGCTCCACACCCAGAGAGGTCCGTTTAGCAGGAGTTCGGTTGTCACTCACGAGCGCTGTGAAAGGTTAGGCCCCTGTAATCTTGTTTATGTTTTTGGTCAGTGGTAAGCCTCCCCTAAGCCAGCTTTGTGTCAAACACAGCTGGAAGAGGCCTTTACAATTGCAGCAGAGCAGAAATAATTGGTCCAGCACCTTGGATGCAGCCATGACACACAGGTAATTTGCTAATTTCTGTCTCTCAGCTGGTGTTATCAGTGTTGGACGCTGCAGTTTTTTTGTTTTTTTTTACAGGAGGAGTGTGTAAAAATGATTTACTATCTTCATGTTGCTTTGGGAGAAATGGAAATTACACAGGATGCAACAACAAGACTTTTTTGTTGCTTTAGTCACAATTTCCTAGTTGCAGATTGTATCTTGTGATATTACGACAATTAACTGGGACCCCTCACGTCATCAGTCAGTGTCTTCACCGTTGTGTTTCCTGCTGTGTGATATCTATCTGTCTCTCCAAGCGTAGTGGAGGTTCTCATCCAGTCAGAGCAGCTGTCAATAACCCAGCCTCCCATGCAGCCCTGCATACGTGATGCTATGCCCAGTCCCAGGAGGAGCCTTTGAATTTAGCGCGATGACTTTGAGCGGGGCCACCTCCAGCTGATGGAGATATTTGGATTGGAAAGTCAGTAGAAGCCACTTTTAATTATATTGGCAGTAAAGGTTGAAACTGAGCACGAATGAAGTGCTTTTTGTGCATCGATTTTTTCTCTGCATCTGCGGACGCCCCGGAGAGAGGGAGAGACAATTGTAACCTTCTCTATCGCTGCACTGCAGGCAAACAAGGAGGGCTGTATGTATGCCCCCCCCGAACCCCACACTATCACAATAAGAGCATGTACATCAAACCAAGATTCTCATCTAATTATGAAATGCCACTGCAATAAAAAGAGAAAAGGAAGTCACACCAGCACTTTGTCTTGACAGCTTTTTGACGGCTTTGTGATCTGTTTTGACTTTGTCCCGCCGATTTTTTTTGTAACTCGGTGTGACGAAGCTTTTCCTTTGAGCTCTTCCTACAGGTTTAGCCCCAAGGATTCATACTCATTTCAGCTGCTGTTTCCTGTGATCGTAAGCCTTTATTTTGGCAGAATGTCACCTCACCTGGGTATCCGGAGAGTGACTGCCACCTTGATTGCCCTCAGGTCCCCGCAGCCCAGCTCCTGCGGATGAGTCCGGACTATAAAAAGATCAGTTACTCTGGAAACAGATGACAGGCCGGCTTTTTGTTTGCTTGTTTTCAGATGACGCTTCCTCCTGTTTTCTTGAGAACTTCCCCTGACCGCGAGCACTCCGCAGTCACACCAGCAGATGCGACAATTCGTCATGCATAAGAAACCCCATTCCGGCAGCCATCTGTCTCCTTGTGTCTGTTACCATGCGCCGGCAGTTTGTTTTCATATAGCCATATACAATTTTAATGGCATGCAAAATATGCTAAACCAATCTGATGACCTACCAGCCTTGTTCTAAAATCTCATTCCCGACCTATACATGACCCCGTGTAACAGAAACCAGGAAATATGCGAACGGTCAACAAATATAGTTTCTGAGACTCGTGGAAAGGTTTGCCATTTGGTGCCCCGCTATACTGTTACCTCGACTGGAAAGCTGGAATGAGTTATTATTCCCAGTTAAAATGAATTTGACTCCCCGAACATGATTCCTAGACGACCTAACAAAAACAACATGTCGAACCATAACAGGTAAAAAGCAAGAGGGTCGGAGGGGTCGCTTTAACTGCTCTAGGAGCTGATACCAAATAGCAAATAATAATATTGAAACATAATGAAAGGAAATGTGACATTTGTGTGGTGTTGTGGATTAGTAGGAGTGTCTTTATTGGACAGTACCAACACTATTTTGTACTCCACTTGGCAAATAAACTATGGCTAACAGGAAGTTGATATTATTGTTACGATGCCAATTACGATTATGTCAATTATAAAAATTCATCGATGCGGAAATTCAAGAATCGATGCGTCGTATTATTGTTTTTGTCATTGGTAAAATCAAATACCCGCCAGGAAAAAGTCATCTGTACTTGCAGTTTCCTACAGGAACTGGTGGGGGCAGTATCGCTCCCACTTTTGACGTTATTCACAAAGTATTACGGACACTCTGCAGGAAGTAGTCTTCACCGAAGCACTTCCTGTTTAAAATACCACATTAACAGAAAGCATACGTTAGTCGTGGATTCTGCTAGCACTTAAGCTAACCTGTCATCTAGCTTGCGACAAACCACCCTCATGCAAATTTTTATTGTTTGACAGCGCTATTTAGTACTGCACCTTAACAAGCATTAGTTATCCAATTATTCGATTAATCGATGGAATGATCAATAGATTATTCGATTACTAAAATACTCGTTAGCGGCAGCCCTAGTTAGGATAAGGCATAGTTGTGGTTACATAAGGATGACTTACCAATCTCCTCCAGTAGCTCTGAATCTTGGTGTCATGTAAATTGAGCACCACAGAAGAATTGTGAGAACACCTGTTTCAAAAATGGGGATATACCTTTAGCATCTTCTTCAGCTAAACATTAAGGATTGGTATCCCCTGCAACACTTTCACTGTTTTCCCTTGCAGATCCATCACATCTGTGCTCATACAGTGACAATCCAACATCAGAGGTGGGATTCGGGGAGACTTATGGGCACTTTTAGGGAGTAGCGTTTGGTTATCTATACCTTGTTCAATACTCTGTAGCACACAAGCTTTTCATTTATCGCATTCTGTGCTGCCATGTCTTGTAAATACCAGATTAAACCTCCGTTTTTCTATGCATTGAGGCATTGGCAAATCGAGTCATTGTTTTTTTTTTTTCCCTCCCCTCTTTCATTCAGTTCAGTCACATTTGCTCATTATAGATGACCTCATGAGAACATGGCCATTATCTCCTGCTGAGCTGAAGAATTGATTGTGTCTTCCCAGCCCATATGTAACATAAAAAGTAGCCAATTGCCACATGCTATCACAGAGGCCACTAGCATGGAATAATGCAACGCAGGCTTTCAGTGATAGAAAGATGCCTATCACTCTTTGCTGCGCTTTTACTCTCCTCAGGGCTACATGTTTAATATGACTCTACAAATGTGATTTAGTGGGCAGATAGCCTTGGGACTCTGGGGTCACAGCTGAAGAGACCTCTAGAGTGTAGTATATGGCAACAACGTATGTAGGTTAAGGTTATCTGGCTGATGTTGGATATGTTGTAGAGCTGGATATAGCTGGGGAATTCTTACAGGAAAAGGTGAAGATGGAGTTTGGGTTAGAGCACAACCATCAAGGCTTTTAGCTTCCCTTCAAGGGGCAACAACACAGACTGTGTTATCGGCTATAATTTGTTGCTTATCCCGTTGAAGCAGACTTGTTCTTCCTGCATCTTTCCCTGAAAACATTGTGTTGCAGAGCGTCAAATTCATAAGACGCGTTTTCCGTCAACTCTCATCCCACCCTGTCTATATTCATCCTCGATTCAATTACTTTTTGGATTCAGCGGAGACTCGTTCTATGCTATATTGCTCTCCGATGCGTTTTGCTACCCCACAGATTTATGTCTGAGCTGAAGGATGGCTGTCCAATTTTCTGCATGGATAGCAGTGCTGGTGGCATTGTGTGTGTTTTTAAAAGCATCTTGTCAGATGGGCGTTAAAGACGTATGCACCACAAGACCGCCTAATGCTCCCAGACACTGGTCATTTCTGTCCTGCCATTAGCCTGTGAGTCTGTCTGGGTTTTATGCATTTGACTGTTTGAAATGATTTTTCTCTGTCTGTTAAATTACTCAAAACTGCCAGAAGAAATGCTTTTTTCCCCCAACGGGTTATTAATTTTGGGGATAATTTTAAAAAATAATTCCCATCTGAATGGTTATTTTGTTCATCCTTGTAAGTGAGGAGTAAATGAGAATACCAAATTGGAAATTAGTCAAACCAGTTACATTTTTTTGCAGGATTTTTTTCATTTTTGCAGTATAACTGATAGTGGAAATTGGATGGATTTGGCACAAACTGGGGAGAAATGGAATAAAACTCAACTGCACTACATTAATGGTGTAGTATATGACTCCATATTCATTTAGCCTGACAAGTCTTTCAAGTGTTTCCAATCTTGGCCTATATAATTTTTTATGGCTATTCTTAACTATCCACCTATGAAGACCCATAGATCCACAATTTTTAGCCCCAATAATCAAAGTTATCTCAGCAGCAGCAGAAACCTCAATCCGTCACATGTCGCTAGGCAGCTTCCCAGCGTGAGTCCAGCAAAGCCCATTACTGTGTTGCTGCAGTTACAGTTATGTCTTTCTTTGTAGTCACAGTGAAAAGTTGATATGCCCCTAGATGACCACCCCCTTCCTCACAGGGGTCCTGCGATATCTCACTTGTCTCCTTCCAGGCCTGAATGGGCACATTGTGTTGCTGCCCGCCGCTGTTCTGCAGAGCGCTAGGTTCTCCACGCACACCTGTCAAGCCATGTCCTTGGCGCCTTGGGTGCTGAGACACTCCAGAGCCCCCCTGCTGCACACATGGTCATTGAACCCTTGCACACTCATACAAACATGCATGCACACACCTAGAAGCAGTCAGATATGAACAAATAAACACGTGTGGTTAGGCAGGCCCATGCAAAGTCACAGAGGCGTATACACGGAGACATACACAATTGAATTTCACATAAACACAGGGCATTCATGCATTCACACACACACTCTGAGAGCTTATTGGAAACACACCTCGCTCCCCTCGCCTATGCCAAGGTTATATTCAGTGTGCAGGTCGGCCTCAGCATTCAGAAAGGGTCAAGTTCCATATTTGTCAGGGTGGGGAGGGCAAGGGCAAGGGAGGTTGGTTGGTAGGGGTCCACACGCTTGCACATGGAAACAGGATTCAGGAGTAAACTACCTGTAACCCGATCCACGTCTTCAATCAGTTGCAGATTTTCTGTCTCGGAGTGAGTGAGGAGGCCTACCGGGGGCAGAGTGTGTGCCCCTTTCTCACAAGTAGATATATTAAGCATTAGTGCTGAAATGGTTCCCTAATTTAGAGGAAATTCATTCGCAACAATTTAAACCATGAATTATTCTAGAGCAGAAACAGTAAGTCCAATAATCAGCCGAAGAAGATTTGAAAATGTCGCTCATCATCTTTCGGTAATGAAAGTAATTGTTTGTTTTGCAGCCTTGAATCATTTTAACTGTTAGAAATGGCAAATATTTGTAGGTTTCAGCTTGTGCAGTGTTCGAATTTTCTCACTCATATTATTATAAACCAAATCTGTTAGGGTTTTTAATTGTTTTTTTGTCAGAATAAGCAATTGAAAGACGACACATTGGTTTCTAACAACTTGGAAATAGCATTTGTGTCGAACTTTTAATAAGCACAACAAATCCCTCAACAAATACTGCATTGATTCATTTCGAATTAGATCAACTGCATCTTGGATTTCACGTATGGGAAGTCTATATACTCTAGATGCATGTGAAGGTAACCCTTGGTTTTGATGTCTTGCAGCACTCGAGTGCATCCTCTTTGTCTCCCCGGAGCGTCCCTCTCTGGCCTTGCACTAGTAACCCTTCACAGAACAAGTGCGCCTCTCCATGTGGCGTTATCATCAAAGAAAAATGCTAAATGGCTGATTGTATATGCACACGACGTGCACCCTCGTGAAGGACCTATGGTGTCAAGTCCCACTTGTGTCACCCATGCAATTTACCCCTCTATTGACTTTTATGTTCTGCTGCAAGGTTGGTCATCGTGGTGGGAATATGTATGTATTCCAAATAAAGACAAGCATGATTATCATAATGATATTCCTCCGCTAAGGTAAACGGCTCCCCGGCCCCGGCAGAGGAGAAAATTGCGGTGCCAATGTATGGACGGCGTTTGACAGCTTATTTTTGACCATCCATTTCATGCATTTAGTATTGGGTGTCGTAAAGCCTTTTTAGGAATCGCCTCTGAGCTCAGATTGCTCGGCGAGATCATGTGATAATAGGGGTCTGGTTCTGGCTTGAGAAGCAATCTAGGGCCCGGGGACTACAAAAACATGATATTTACATAAATATTCAAACACATGAGCTTGCATACACCCACGTATAAAAATTTAAAATGGAGCTGCTTTGTATCACTTTAGCCGAATGCATTATACTGGAGGCTATGTGTGTTCAACATTTACGCTGTATGTGTACAGACAAATGCTCATAGTGGAGAACACACACACACACACACACACGTACAGTACAGACTAACCTACAGACTCATATCCCAAGGTTCATCCCTTTCTAATTAAGGCCAATTAGGCCCCATGTATAAGAAGGTCTTCCGGGGATGGACCGTAGAGTTCGGCGCTGTATGTCCCTCATCATCTCTTCTCATTTGTATGCCAGCACAGAGTGAGAAATAGGAGCTGGAGGGGAGGCGGGGGGGGGACGTAAAGATAATGATAGAGGAGATGTGGGGTGAAAGAAAGATGAGAAAAGGAAGAGAGGGAAGAATCCATGGCAGCAGGCAAGTGGATACTGAGAAAGTGAAGAGGCAGAGAATTAGAGGGAGACTAAAGAATGAGAAAGCAGACACGTAACTATACATAATCTTCCTGCAGTTGCCAGCAACCTCAGTCAATTGTTATCAGCTTTCCTGAATTTAATGTGACCCTTGGGGGTAGGGATGCTGCCCATGCATTATAAATGCTGCCCATTGACTTCGGTTGGTAAGCTTTCCCTCCCTTTCCCGACCGAGCAGTCCCCGGTTGGCTGTGATTACTTAACCGATGATAGCGATGCAATGCAATTTGTTAAACTCGCAAACAAAAGCCTTGTTTGTATTTCACACTTTGATGCAGAGATGAATTGTTCCCCTTTTTTCGTTTTAGAGCATCGGTGCAATTTGAGCAAACATATGCAGGGATCCTAAGGTGTTTGGTGAAAGTCGTGGTGCGGTATGCTCAGTAGTGCAGCTTACCTGAAGGTGCAAGGGGAGTCTTTATGATGCTTGGTTATTTCTATCTCCGGGAGCAGCTCATTTGGAAATCTGTATAATCTATAAAGTAGATGCAAGTAGGCGACTGAGTGCATATTGCGTACTTCACAGAGGAGTATGTAGGTTACTCGAGGCTGCCTCTACTTGTAAAAGATGCCACCATTTCAATATGTTTCCTGTTCATTAGCCCTATATCCTTTGCCTTCGGTCTCAGCGTGCACCGGCCGGCTTGTCAGTTACAGTGTCACAACTACAGGGTCATTTAATTTAGAGCCCTGCTCCGCCGATTAGGGCTTTTGTTGTGAGCAGCCGTGACTACTGTAATGCGGGTGTTTGGGTCAGCGATGGGCACAATAGCTTAGTTACTCTCGCTGACTTCCTCACTATTGCCTCTCCCTCTCTTTCTCAGCACATTTTCCACTTGGCTGATAAAATAAGCCACTCTTTGATGAGCTTTCGGCAGGCCACGGCGCCGTGCCTCAGTAAATGCTTTTATAAAGACACACCACAGGCTGTCGACTTGGATCAGTCATACAGTGGCTGCATGCGTCGGCCGCTTTTTCATGTGCTATTGTCTCCCGATAGCGGCTTGTTTTGACGCAGCGGCTGGAGTTTTCACTGGGTTTTCAAAAAGAAACTTTTCGGCAGGAAGAGCGTTGTTAGTCCTGCCCCATTTCTCTTCAGATGGTCAAATTCATGCCCCAGTACTTTTCATCGTGATTAGTTGTCTACCTTCAAACAGCATTAAGCCCGAGGCTGAGGTAACCAACAGCTGCAAAGCCGACACAGACGGCAGGAAAGCAGACGCCGTGTGCAACCAAACCAAAACGAAAAGGGGGGAGTTCATTATGGATTTGGGCTTAGATCATTGGGTAACTTTACTCTTTTGTGGTGTTACCTCTGTTAGCTCTGTTAGCATCTGTTAGCAACATCACAGGTATGGTAATACCCAAAGAAGGTAAGATTTAGTTTTGGGCAAGATCAGCCTCCCATTTCAAAATCATTTACCAGAAGCGATATGGCAAAAACATCATATCACGATTTTTTGAAAATAAAATCACGATTTTACCACAGTTCTAACCCTCATATGGAGTGAACTTATTAAATGACTGCATCACTGTGGTTTGTTTAAGCTTAAATGTATAGAATGTGCCCTATAGACGATTTCATGATCTTTCTGCTTTACGAGATCGCCCCCACGATATAATCCTCCACGATCTAATATCGTCATATCGCACACTACTACTTATAATGGACGATGTTTTAACCTTTTCAACCCCAAGGTCCCCCAATTGAGGGACCCTGAGACTTGTCTCTGGTATTTTTCAATAGCTGAAATTTCAAAATAAGAGCTTGGGGCTTAAGGGGTTAAGAATTCAGGATTTCGTTAAATGGATTTTCTAGAGGTCTGAGTACTTCCTAGTTACTCTGTACCTTTCCTTTCAATGTAAAGAATAAAGCAGTGTTCCAGGTCTTGCTCATTTATTTCCTGTCTATATAGGTGGCTTTTATTTTCTTGCACCGTAAACAGATACAACAGGTGCTCATCTGTTAGATTATGTAGCATTTACTTGTGGATACTTCCTGTTACAAATACACAAGCCCTCAAATCATAAAGGTTGTAACCAATTTGACTTAACTTTCATTTCTTGGTTTTACTTCCTCTTATTTTCCCCAGCAAGTAAATATTTAGGGAGTGAAACACTCCCCCAGAACTGTACTCAGGAAGGAAAAACACTGAGCTACTAATTATTTTCTGTGTAGGTGTGTAATTACTTGTTCAGATTAAACACATTGTACTTAAATGTAAGTGTATTACACATTTATTTACAGATACAGACAAAGGAAACTCAACCAGCAATAACAGGCTTCGTCGTGTTTGATGAATTCAATCTTTATCAGCTGAGGCATTGTAAGATAATTAAGTTTGTGAGGTCTCATTGTAGGAAAAAGAAGAAATACAAGAGGTTGTTACCACACATCCAGCTTCTCACCCAGTTTGTGGAAATGAAAATTACAAAGGATGATGAAACCCTAAATCTTACATGGAAGACAAGTATTGTTACACCCAATATTACTGTCAGGCGTGGTCAGAAAATACGGTCTGCTGCCGCTGCACGGCCGCACTCGGCGGCGATATCCAGCACGCTGTAGCACAATGAATCACTTTTTGGGGTGTGAAATCAAATTTGGGTGGAAGTTCATGGCAGCGAAAGGCGGATCGTCATGCTATGTTTCATCACTTTGTAATTTCACTGCCTCCACCAAGGGAACTGAAAAACAAAGTACAATGGACACAAAGAAAGAGGCAAATCTTCTGTGTGTTAATGTTGTACACTTATAACATATGGTGTCCCCTCTTGTGCTCACTCCCAGATATGTAGAGATCTGATTTGGGAGTCCGACAAAAATCCTCCACTTCACTGTCTGCTCTAACTAGTTGGATATCCTTAGCAGCCAGTAAAAAGTTAATGACATGATGTAAAATTCATCCCACTCTCAATTTTGTCTCAAGATGGTATCTCAGCAGGCCTTTACTCAACATGAAGAACTTTTCCCTCTTTGAAATGGACTTTCCAGGAAAGTTTTAACACAGATCTTGTGCTGCCAGACGTCCAAACAAAGTCCTTACGATCCGTAAAACTCCAACAAACCTCCTTTTATTGTCTTCAACAATGATCACCTGTAAATGTAAATATCAGTAAGCGTAAAAGTGTAAGTGTAACATTTTTATTTATCAGGGCTCCAATTAAAGTTATAGAAAATAATTTAAATCACAAATGTAACATTGTGTAGCTTTTATAATCTACACAGAGCTCTATCTCATTAATGAGCATCCTGTCATTAATGAGCAGCTTGCTCACGTTGGGTCATCAATGGCTGCTACTTCAATGCAACTGCATATCTTTGGAATGAACATCTTAGTAGTAATGGTTACAAGATTGCCTTGGGTGCCTGGAGCTGCCTGGTGTATATTTCTCTGGTCCAAAACTCTTTGAAGACATTTTGGAAGCTTCAGTTCCCGACTACTGCCAGTACTTTTAACACTGATGATTACAAGAGAGCAGTAAATTTGGCTCTGATACTGTCTCCACTCAGCGAGGAAGACCGCGGAGAGGAGCAGTGGGTTTTTTTTTTATTTCGACACGAGGTAAATGTGTGAAATTAAAGATTTGTACAATTGCTATAATTATTGCAAATGAGGTCTGAATGGAAAGATCCAGTGGAAGCACATGTTAAGATCCAACTGTGGCCCATTATACTGTCCAGAATATCATTTTTTATTCGCCGTCTTTCTGTGAACTCTTGCTTTTGTGCAACAGTTTGTGGTCGGGATCGCTGCAATATGGCGCGATTGTGTTCCTTTCCAAACACTTCCAGGCATGCTAAATGACTGGCAGATGCTCTGTTGACCAAACTAGTTTCAGCGGTTCAGCTGCATTGACCTATAGCATCTGCTTTCTCTGCCAAAGTCTCAAATTTGATCAAACATAATGAACAGCAGATTTGATGAAGCACGGCCCCGGCACTTGTTCGGTAGCCAAGATCGGTCGTCCATTGTTGCCCAGATGATATTTGGAAATCTGGCAATATAATTAAGATTGTTTTTTTTCTTTTTTCTTTTGTAGCATCTCTGCAGAACTTAACAAAAATCGAGCATGTTTTTGATTAGTGACAAATATAAATTTGACACTGATTTAATTGCATCCTTTCTTTTTTTATTCTTTTTTTTTTTTAAATACATGTGATGGACAACCCCAAAAAAAAAGTCTTTTTAATTCGGTTTAAACTAATATCGACCTAATTTGCATAGTAAACACAGTACTACTGATTAATTCTTTTTAATTTGAGATTATTATTCAACACCATAACCTACTATAGACACCTCAATTACAAAAGCTTTGGTGCTCATCAGTTTTATGATTGCATGTGAGGTTTAATTATAAATCATGTAAAGATAGTTTGCATCACAATAACAACGGCATTAAGGTGACGTGAGGGTGAAAAAGAGGCAGGATCTTTTCAGCATCACAGGAAGTAGGTCGTTAATTAAAGCTAGCCACTTCACCTATGTGAGAAAAGGTATACGTTGATTGCTGATGGAGAAAGAAGATGAATTGGTACAAAGAGGTGGAGAAGGAGAGCAAAACGAATACGAGAGGGGGAAAAAAAAAAGACAGCGCAAAAGGTGACTGGGGGAGGCAGTCATCAAAATGCTAATGTTGTATGGGATATTTACTGCAGAGTGTTAATGCAGTTTAAAACAGGCTCTTTGTCCTGCAGCCCATCACCAAGCCCCTGTTGGGCCCTAATAAATCAGCCATTAAAAGCTGATGTGACCTGAATAGCACTTCATACAGCAGCAATCGGGCTGTAGCACCAGTGTGGGAACCAGACAACAGCTGAAAAATTTATGAAGATGCCACATAATAATGTCCGACCCAGAAGGGACCAAAATAAAGAGTTTGTGTGTGAGAGGCCTGTGAGAAAGTAGCACTTCTGACACTGGGAAGTAATTATTATCAGTGCTTTTTGTTTTAGTAAATATGTGTCATGCATCCCCCTTTTCCACCAAACAAGAACAGGTGCTAGTCCTGGTGGTTAGTTGGTTCAGATCCCGTTTCTCCTATGAACCGGTTTGCTTTTCCACTGGCAAGGAGCCAAGTTGGGGCCACATCACCGTAAAACATCAGTACGTCACTGCATAGGTAGCCGGTTCACACCAACTGGCTGCTAGCAAGCTAACTGCTGTTAACAAACTACTGTTACCCTGTTACTATCAGTCCATGAAAAGTGGATACTCTAGTTACAACATGTTTGAAGCGGTGTTGCATTGCTACATGTGGTATTTATTCAGTTTTGGGAAATCACAATGTCCTCTCTGGTTGCATATGATGGGCAGCAGTTAGTTATCCAATGAGGATTTTCATTTAACACGGATAATAATAAAAAATACTCGTGCCCTGCTCGGCCTTGGCAAAAAGGCATTATCCATAATGAGTACTCGTTTATACCGAGTATCCGGCTCATCCCTAGTTTGGATGAACACCTTTTCTATTTCCTTACATTTTACAAGCCAAACAATCCTTTAATTAATCGAGAAACTATTTGTCAGACTCAGTCATGAAACTTATCACCACTTGACGTTATAAGACTTCATTTCCCTTTTAACCACTTTGAAGTCATAATTTGTGTATTGTCTAAAATATAATTATATTTCTGTCTGTGATGATAACATTTGGTCATACACTTGCTAGTTTCTATATATATAAGCGCACCCTCATTGTAATAATGCTTACATGGAGGAGTTATCAGGTGCATACAAGTGCTGGTCCTGGTTTTACAAGTCTATACTGAGATCCAGAGACAAAACATCCAACTGTTAGTGGCTACTGTGTTTTCATTACGCTACTTTTCTACTATCACTAGTTGTGTTTCCACCGTCGCTCCCCCAGCTGCTGGTGTAGTCGGTGCTGAGCTCTGGCCCAGTAAGGAAGTGGGGCCTGACTTAGCCCCAGTTTTAGAGGCTGGGGTCGGTTCTTGCAGTGGTGGAAACACAACAAACTGGGGCTAAGTCAGGAACTGGCCCCGAACTAGTACTGGAACCAAAGGGGTAACAGTGCACATTAAAGGTTTCCTCCTTCCTCTGGACTTGTCTCCATCACTGATTTTCGAAATTTGAAATGTGGCCTTGTTTTACTGACTCGTCCTGCTGTGTTTCCTAACCTCTTCCTCCTCTGTTTCCTTCCAGATACTTTTATTATCTGGAATGTGATACACAGGATTTGTAAGCAGCAACACTCCTGAGCCACACTCCTCCTCCTCCTCCTCCTCCTCACACCAAGGTATTGTACAAATTTTTGTCACCGTTTCAGGCCTGATAAACAGACCTGAAAATGTCTCATTGCAAGTCATGAATACGCAATATATCCCAAATGAAGACGAGCACACCCCCCCAACACGGCGCGGTAATGAAGAGCATTCATGTGGGCCAATTGAGCTTGTTCTTTGTGTGCAATAGGATGTTTATGAAAATGATTCATGATAGGTGCTCATCTTCATATGCAAATCTGTGGGACACCACTGGTAAGCCTTTAATTTCTGCCGCCAGCGACAAGGAGGGCTTTTTTTTTTTCTTTTTCGGTCGGTAACCATACGTATCTACCGAGCGTGTTTGGATTTCATTCCCTGATGCAAATGATGTTTTCAGTGTAATCATGCAAAAGCGCAGCTGG
>OOFC01014521.1:5209-28378 GCA_900323345.1 Pseudochromis fuscus
CTCAACATTTTGTCCCTTTTCACCAATATTTTATTATTTTCACTAGCTTTTTGTTATTTTTACCCAACTTTTTGTCATTTTTAACTAACATTTTATTATTTTCACTCAACCTTTTGTTATTTTTACCCAAGATTTTATTCTATTTACCAGTCATTTTTTGTTTATACCCAACATTTTATTGGTTTCACTCAAGATTTTATAGTTTATTACCAGCTTTTTATTGTTTTTACCAAACTTTTTGTTATTTTTAACCAACATTTTGTTATTTTTCTCTCATTTTACTGGGTTAAAGCCCTGCATGTAGGCAGTCCAATATTTATCCAGCACTGGGTTTAAACAAACCAGCGTTTTTCATGATGTGGGTTTAACAGATGCAGAGGTTTGTTAATAAAAACCTCTGTCCTCCAGTAGAGATGCATCGTGTGCGTCTGGATCATCAGACCAAACTTCAGTGATGTCATAAAGACAAACATGTGACCATATCTTTGATGCAGCTACAGAACAGATAATCTAACATCACTGGTAATACTTTAGGCTTTGCTTGAGTTGAACTGGCGATAAACTCACCAACCTAACAATCAGGGTTTTATCACGATGCCAAATGTAACATGAAAGGTGATATTATGCCAAAGACAACTGCAAAGCCTTTTCACTTCCTTTCACTGTCTTTTATTTTCTCGGAGAAGTGCACTTTAGAAAGCAGCACTTCCACTTAAACCCGTTCAGTGTCTGATACGTCTATTATACCCTGCCTGCTGAATGACGCTGATGCTGAAAAGAGCATTCAGGTAATCCTCATCAGCTCATAAAAGCAACACAGATATTATGACCAAGTTGCATTTACCGTGTTTTTACACCTGCTGCTCATTAGTAGATAATCCTGCGACAAATAAATGAAGAAAACCAGGCTTCAATTTTACTTTTTTTGTTGTTGTTAGTGACTCAGATATCTGTTGAGTAAAGGTAATTATAGAGAAATAGAGACGAGGAGTGATTCAACATCTAAATCTACATTTCTGACTTGACAGAGACCACTCCCAGTGGTTTTTACTGTTTAATATCTGGAGGAGGTGCAGATGCTTCCCGGGCCTCGGGTCATCTCCAGGAGAAATATATCTTCATGTGCCACATTGTGTTGAAAGATTCAGCTCCCAGGTTTGAGGAGACACTTCATCATGACCTGCATCCCAGATTTAGTGGTCGTTTGAGGACATTGTTGGCTCAGCTTGTCAACCTCAGCTGTGCTTAACAAAGCTGTTTTTTTCTCACTGCAGGAACAAAACCTCAGACGAGGTTCAAATAAAACGGGGCTGCAGTGGTGATCTCACTGAAACTCTGACTGAGATTTTCACAGTTTTTAGTCGTTTTTTTCCTGTGGCATTATTTGCATTGAAGAGGATCTATGTTTTTTTCCCGATGGTTTCAACTGTGTTTGGTCGTCATACACATCATGGCTTAAGTTTCCGATCCTGAGGTAAAGGGGTGCTCCAACAGACTTAGAGACACAGCTTTACTGTCAATGATACAAAGTTTAAAGAATGAAATTTAATTGCACGACTCAAGCAGAAGAGAAACAGCAACAACAGCAGCAGTTGGTGATTGCGGTAGGAAGTTAAATACTTTACGATAAAAATAGAAATAATTTAAAAAAAAATCAATGAATCTTGTCCTGAGGCTGAAAGTCTGACGTATCAATGTCCACTTTTTACCAACAAGACCGTCAGATTGTTCAAATCTCTGAGAATAAATGGGAGTTTCCTGTTGTGAAGGTCGTGAGAGATGAAGAATCATCTGGTTGGTTCATCAGATGTTTAACAGCAGATCTCAGAACATGTCTGACACAGTCGGGGACGGTCTCTTCGGCCTCTGAGTTTCATATTTGAAATACTTAAAGAGTCGCCTTTCCTCCGAGGACAGAAATGATTGACAGGAGAGATCCTTTTTTCCTGAGGTGACAGACGTCTCTGAGACACATGAGAGACTTGTAGGAGACACCAAACACCTGTTTCACATTCTGCTTCAAATCCTAATGAGTGAAGAGAAAAACCACATCATCATTCTCCAAACCTCCTCCTGAATATTATTATTTATTTATGTCATGTACTGTAACATGGAGCCAGATAAAAAGTACACTTTTTATTTCCTGACAGCAACATTTTGCAACATCTACTCGTGTGAATCCCTCTTTGTGCCACAATCAGCTGATGATGGTGTAATATTTACCAAACACAGACGTCCTGCTGGTGGTGAATGTTGCTGCTGTTTGCTTTCTGATTGTGGATCAGATTCAGACTCAAACATGTATCATGCTGGTTTGAAAAGTTTGAATTTCCAGTCAACAAAGATACAAAGTTACTTTATATCGTTACAGTTTTCAGACAGAGGATGAAGTGAGGGAGTCCATTATAGGCACAATTTAGACAATCTGTGCAAAATGACTCTAAATCAGGCCAAGACTATAATTATAAAGTCAAATATTAAAATCTTTTGTCTGAATTTAGAAAATGGTTCTTTCCAGATTCATATTTATTATCTCACCAGTAACACAACTGTGTAAAACGCTGCTCCATGTAAAAATAAAATAACCTTAATTTAGTCTGAAAATGAATAGAAAATAGTTTCCAAGAAGACACTGAATGTGAAACAGGATAAATATAAAAATGTGTTTGCACCTTGGTGATTCAAAGAGCTGCTTTAAATTTAGTAAAAAAAAAAAAAACACAAGTATAGAAGCAGCAGATTTGGAAAATGAGGCGAGTTGGTCCAACATCTGTGACAGACACAGCCTGTGCAGATTAACGTCTGACAGTCTCTCTCCTCTGAAACACCTGCACTACAGAATATGTGACAAGCACAACACATGTATTGACAGGTTATGTAAGCGAGTGTCGGCTCTGCCCTACAAAGCTGAGCAGCAGCGACGACACAAAGAGGGAAAAAAAAAACCCACCTCACTCCCGGGCCTTCTGCCGCAACTCCACCGTTATAATTAATTTGATGACAAATCAGAGTTGTATAATTAAAATTATTCATTGGACTTAATGAATAAATCCTGTGCAAATGGCTGCCTATTCACTCCTACCTCTGTTGTATTATTAAAGTATTATTCTCCATTAACCTTTTCCCTGTTTACATTCCAGCGGTGTGCCCGGTACAGCTCTCTCCTGTGTTACCGCGCTCAGATAAGATTAATGCTGCCCTTTCAAAAATGTTCCAGGACACTCCCTCAGATCTCCACTGAACAGCACAAATATATACGTATATATATTTGCCACATCTGCATCACCCTGCTCGCTCTGTGATGAATAACAAACCCACAAATATCTTTCAATTATTTATAAAACATAAACACCGAAGAATGGCTGAAATATTCATGGAGGATCACGGCAGAGTTATAGTTTTATAGGGTGTTGAGGTCTTTTTTCACATACTGTTTTGTAGGATCATTTCAAAATAAAAGCTGCGTTTGACTCATTTTGTCCTTCAAAACATGGTTTGATGTGACTGATGATAAAAGAGAGACACAACAGGGCACCTGGTTGTTAGAGCCTGATATGTAACAATGACCCAAATTGTTATAAAAAAAAAAAAAAATGCAACAAAACCCAACATGTAATAGGCTACAGTAATCCCTCGCTTGGACTTTTGCGGCTTCTCTCTATGGCGGATTTAATATGCAAGCGTATCTAAATATGCATCTTGGATTTCTGCCGACAATGGGTCTTTTTATTTTATACACGGTGTCATCTTATTGAAAAACTGCGTGAGTTCGACTGTAACTTCTGGATTATTTATGATAAATCTGAACACCACCTGTGCTAGCTTGTGCCGCTACCTGACGTTCCGCTCCGTCGCCAAACTGACGTCATCACTGCTCGTCTCTGTAGTTCTCTATCGCCACACATGGGATGCGATTGGCGGGTGGTTGACAAGCTACCCAATCAGAGGACGCGGTAAAGTATCCTGGGTGCTGATTGGCTCAGATCGAGCAAAGCAGCGGTCCAGATGATTTCATACACGGGACGCAGGTATTATATAAACACTGTGTTTACGTACATTATGTCAACAAATCTAACCTAATATCTAAGAGAACATGAAGGGTTTATACTGCATAACTGTACAGGAAATGTTTATAAGAGTGTTGGAGGGGTTTATAAGGGCTGAAAATATATAAAATAACCATATAAACATCTGGTTTTTACCTCGTGGATTCACGGAGGGATTACTGTAACTGGTCAATAATGTAACAAGATGAACCCAAAAAGTAAAAACTTTGCCCAAAATGAATTAGCTTCTTACATTGTTGGTCTGTTATTACATTTTGGGTTTTCTTAAATTTTTTTAATTACATTTGAGGCTCAGCACTTTTGTTACATTATCGACCAGTTGTTACATTTCGGGCTTTATTACATTTTTTTGGTAACAATTCAGGACATTGTTACATTTTGAGTCGTCGTTACACACCTGGTCTTCTGGCTTCATCTTTACATCACCTAACACCAAAGATCAAGCTATAGGCCACGCCGCGTGATTAAAACAAACCCAACGAGGTCACCAGGTGATGTCACCTGTGCAGAGAGTTTGCTCTGAGTTTAAAAGAAAAAGCAGCAGCACACATCCTTAGTGACCCTGCACATTCACCAAACAGCAGTTCCAGTTAAGTGGGCAGCCTAATAAATGTGATCTGCTAATGAAAATAAAAACAAGATGTAACAAGCCATTTGTTCCAACTGCAATTATACTGTTCCAACTGCAATTAGACTGCCTGTAAACCTGCAACTATACTGCCAAATGGTGGGGATGGTAATCGAAATACAATAAGAGCCTGATGTTTATTGGCTTTGTGCATTCGCTGATTTCCATTGTGTTGCTGTACAGAGTTTATTTGAGCCGTATATTTCCAAGGTATAGTGACTGACGTGTGTGATTTATCTTTTATGTGTGTACCCTGGACGCTTGAACTTACCTTGACCTGCAGCTTTCATCTCAGTTACATCCACAATTCAAAGGATAAAGCTAGAGTTATAGAAATATAGAAATGTCTTATCAGGTAACACATTCCAACATATATGAATCCTCTCTCATGTCTTTTGGTTCGTGTCCATCCAGCTGGTTATTGTTGTGGAGTTTTTCTACTGTAATTTATATAGATTTTCCTGTCAGTCTAACAGTGTTTGTTTGGTTCGTGAATTTCTATTTATCCTGTTATTACCGAGCAAACACAACCCAAATCCCCTCCTAGTTATTTATTTTAATTTTTAGCAAGTTTAGCAAGCATGAAGACTCTTAGAATTCACAGGGTGCTATTTCTAGTGTGTGTGTGTGTGTGTGTGTGTGTGTGGAGGGATATTATTTAGTTAGTTATGGAGTTTTGGTTTTGTATTTTTTTGTTTTATTTTTTAATTTATTTTTGTTGTTGCTGATTGTTTGCGATTGTTTTTTGGTGTTACACGCAGCTGACTCTTGTATGATTAATGATGATGATTAATATGTACGGTAAATGAAGTTAAATTAATTGTAGATATATAATTCATTATATTATATTACTAAATATATGTATGTATGTGTATATGTGTATGTGTGTGAGAGACTGAGCAGAAACTTGATTAATTATTATTGATTAATAATTAAGACGGGGTGGGTATAAATAAGATTAACTTCTACTCACTCCTTTTCAGATATATGATTTATTTAATCACTTGATATGTTTTATTGTTTTAGTTTTCATGCATTTGGCTTTGGTGGAGTATATTATTTTTTTAATATCTGTCCACTGTTGTATTCTAATTTTGGTTTATTTTTATTATCATTATTAATATCATTATTATTACTATATTTTTATTACTATTATTGTTATTATTATTTTGTCCGAAATAAAAATAAAAGAAGAAGAAGAAGCAAGCTTCCAGAGTTTAGACCCAAAAAAAATGAGCGAGAATAACGTCTTCCTGTTCTCCCTTGCAGAGCGTTGATAGGAACGTGGTGGTGCGCAGTCACGCCCGGGTGTCCTCCCTCACCTTGAAGAACGTCCAGTTCACTTACGCCGGCCAGTACGTGTGCACCGCCAGCAACTCCATCGGTCAGGACGACCAGCAGATGTTCCTGGAGGTCCGCTGTATGTAACTCAGCCCGAACACTACACCTGCTCCGCTGGTTGATCTGTGCTGCCAACACACTGGGCCTCTTTAATTCATTTATAAAACCAGTTTCCTTTGGCCGCCATGCATCTCTTTCATGAGTTTCAAAGGATTATCGTAGAGTCGGTGAAGATTCATATTCAGATAAGATCGTAGGATGTTCTTGTGTCAAACTGCTCCAGTGTACATTACAAAGATTATTATCATCACTCAGCTGTGGTACGATGATCCTGAGACTGTGGTCTGTGTGCAGCTCTACGATCAGGCCTCCTCTGATTGGATGCATTTAAACAACAGAGAAGGAAATGTCCCAAATATGAGCTCTGATAGGGTCTGTCAGATGGAGTATTTTCTTTCCTCATCATTTATTATCATTTATTTTAATTTCATCTATCATTTGTTCTTTTTTCCATTGCTCCATTTTCTGTATACAGAACTGTAAACCCGATAAGTTGATTTAACTCAAAAAAATTTGCTAAATAGATTACATCCGATTTTTTGAGTAATGCAACTCATTTTTTTTTTAAGTTAACTTAACTTAATTCTTTTTAAGTTACTTGTACTATTTAATTTTAAGTGACACTAACTTAATTTTTAAAGTTTAAGGTACTGGGTATTTTGGGGTAATAATAACAATTAGAATCTAGTACATACAACTTAAATATTTTTATTGCATTTATGGTAAATTATTTAATTTCTTAGTATAAAAATAGTTTGCTTTATGCTAACTTAATATTTTTAATTTACTAAAGTTGTACAAACTCCCCTATACTTGAAAACACTGTTTGATTTCAACTCAAAACTACATGACAGGTTACTTAAAGATTTTTTCGATACAGATTACATAAAATGTATTAAATGCCTTAAACTCAGAAGTGCTACCTGCAAAAAGTAAATTCAAGTCATTATTTTATTAAATGCAAATAAAACATTCACCAAACATAAAAACTACAAGTGTTGAATAACTGCAAGGGTGTGGAAAAACTGCAGGAATAAATTGTCACACACATGATATGAAATATATAAACGAGTCTCCGGACATGGTCTAGTCCAGGGGTCTGCAACCCTGGTCCTCGAGAGCCACAATCCTGCATGTTTTAGATGTTTCCCTCTTGCAACACACCTGATTGAAATGACGAGGATTGTTATCAGGCTTCTGCAGAGCTGGATGAAGAGCTGGGTTTACAGTGTAGATTTTATGTTACATTGAGGATATCATTTCATATTGGATCCATATATAGTTGGTTATCTTTTAGTTCTTTACTGATGAGATGTACCAGAGCCCTGATCATAAATTTCCCAAAGGTAAGAAGGTCCACATGAGAGCTCACCAACGATCAGCCTGATGAATTAGCTGAACTTTCTACAAAGTAAGATGGAGATTTTCCACTGTCCTCCTCCTCCTCCTCCTCCTCTTCCTCCTCCTCCTCCTCCTCCCTGCATGTACAGCTGACATGTGCCGGTGAAAGAGAAAAATATGGAGGAGAAAATCCAAACCACAAAACATTTCCCTGAACTTTTCACCCCACCCCTGCCAGACAGGGACTCTCCATCGTTCAGCCAAGTAGGATTTATAAACGGCTGTTTTGTGACACCTCACTCTGGCTATTACCGACCTGCCGCTGAGCGTTCACACTCTCGGTGGTGTTTGGCGTATCGAGTGTCACCCTCAACGAGTGGTTAGATGTTGACAATAACACAGTGAGAAGTGAGGGTTTAAATTTTTTTCTGGTTTTAGACATTTGAAGCAAGTACTAAAACAATTTTGGCTCCTTTTTAATTTTTCATCAACTTTTGTAACTTTTATACTTTTTTTACCTTCAAAGTGAATTTCTAACAAATTCCACTTTTGACAGAATATTATAATTTAGACTCAGACACTTGACTTGGTTGGACTCTGTCTCTGTGAGAGTACTCAATACAGAGAGGTTTTTTTTTCTCCTCGAAGCCGCCACTGAGCCCCGGCGAGGTGAGCTCCAGTCCCTCCTGCAGAGGCCAGTGGGTACTTTATTAAATATTCAAATGCTCATTAAATGTGGAATTTGAACTAATGACCTGATGTTCAAATTTATCTGAACAAATTGCAGACCGTTCAAAATTTGTTCAGACTTAATTTTCTTAAATCCTGTCGAGAACGAGGCCAGTGAGCGAGAACAGAGAAACTGAGTCTTAAACCAAATACCATGAAGTTATAATCACCTACATCTTCATTATCATTCTGTGGATGGAGAGAATAATCAAACTATAAAGTAGTAAACACTTCAGAGGAAATGTGTCTGGGCAGTTACCTCTCTTCCTGTGGATAAACGGTAGAAAAGCCAAGAGAGCAGAGTTTGCTGGGTCAGTGATACCACTGTGATTTGTTGCCATGGAAACAAAGGTCTCAGCTCTGACATACCTTCAGGGGCGCACTGACTTTTTTAGGCTCTAATTTACTCTGTGTTCATTTCTGAGGAGCTGAGTCTTGACCCTCACAGAGCAGCGTTTGTGCGTTGAGCGCTGTGGACGGTGTGCGCAGGGCGGTGGGCGTTGTGGTTGCACGTGCAGGACCAGACAAGGTTGTCAAACTGCAACGAGAACCGTAGCGAAGCCTGAATTATACTTTCTGCATCTGCTTATCTGTGAGAGTCTGTGACAGCGTAGCTAAAGGGCAACAGTGCAAGACCAGTTCCCGGTGACCTTTGTGAAAATAAAGTACCAAAAGAGCTACAATCTCTATATTTGTTGGAAAAACACCCTGAAGGTAAAACTAAAAGTCAGCTCTGACAAAACCACTGTAGGAGTGAAGTACGTGTAACCTGGTGATGACTTTTTAAGATTTTACTAAACTTCGAATATATCCTTAGAAAGACTGAATGGACGTTATGGAAACCACTTGATCTAATTTCCAAATCTATCAAATGTCACCTCGTTAAAAAAAAGAGAGAGAAAAATAAAGCCAATGATGCTTAATTGGATTAATATGCCCTGCTCTCAATGCGCCTGCAATTTGCTGAGAGATATAATCACAATGCAGCATTGATAGAGTTGTTTGAGGGCTTGCAGCTAGCTGGAGTAATCAGCGAATAATCAGGTAGCTGATTCACTCTTGCCAAGCAATTATCGATAAGAAAAGGTGCTTTGTCTTGAGCACAGCTCTCACTCCTCTCCGTCCTCTGTATCACCAGTCGCCCCAATGAAGACGTTATCTAAGCATGGGACTTCCTATCTGCCGCACAGCGTGATACCATTAGCCGGGCCGAGTGTGTCTGGGTTTGCTCTCCTGAAGGACCGATAGGAAAGCGTTAATATCGTCTCTGTTTGAGCCTCAGCGGTGGAAGTTTGTTTAGCGTGAATGTCTGATGAAAACAGTGTTTGAGCTGCAAGCAGGTCGCCTCTTAGGTACTCACCTCAGTCCTGCTGCTCGCTGTGGAGCCAGAGTCCCAACTCCAGCAGTTATCTTGTATTGTTACACCAGCATGTCACCAGGGTTTTATCACAGTGAAAAACACAAATTGAACATTTATTTACTCATACATGCAGCCTGGCAGGAATCTGTGAGGAAGAGGAAAACAAATGAATGAATTCAAATTACAAATTAAGTAGCAATTAAGAGTTTATTGGCTTGAAGAAGTATTTATCCAAAGTAGCAGTCACCTGAGGATGTGTGTGATAGCTTTGTCTTACTGTTCAGTGAAAACTTCAAATGCCTCAGTTCCTATTAATGGTGCTGTCAGTCCCCCTAATCCAAGAGTTAAGGCGCTTTTCCACTGCATGGTGCCCACTCGACTCGTCTCGCCTCGGGTGTGTTTCCATCACAGAGGATAGTCCCTCCTCCCTGTAGCTGGTCATCAGGGGGAGGAGGAGGAAGCTGATGATGTCATCTTCAGAATTACTGTTGTGGTGTCACAGAAGCAGTTGAAATTTGTTTCAGGCCAGAAATTAGTTGGTTTAACTTCAAATATTTTGTTAATTTATAAAGTTAGAGTCTGGTTACAAACTTGCTCCGAAGTTTTCGGAGATGTGAGCTCTCGGTACGACCTCCGTCAGCTGTTCCCACTTTTTTTATTTTAAGCTGACATTTTTCAATATAATTTAACGTTGCACTAAAGCGCTGTTATTGTTCATTAAACCTTTTTCCCACATCGTACAAACTTGATATTCTGACTATAACTGTGCAGATTGTGTTGCCTTGCAGGTATGACTGTTTGCATGCGGCACAGTGATGATGCAATGACAATTCTGACCAATAAGATTTTAGTACCTGCTGGTACCTTTTCTGGAACCGCAGGAGAGGAGGTACTAAAAAAGTCGTACCAGGTACCAAGTTGCAGGTACTTTTTGCAAACAGAAAAGCCCCATGAACTAAGTGGGGTGGAGTCGGTACCATGTAGTGGAAAAGCGCCATTAGAGTTCGACTAAATTACCCAGAATTCTAGAAAACAACTTAAATTTCATGCTGTGTGTGATCTGCATGAGCCCCGGCAGCAGATACATTCCTTTGCATTTGCAATAGTTTCACCAAGACCTGACTGCGAGGCTGACAGAAATCAAACAGGCAGGTCACAGGCACTGTAGTGAGTCAATGAGACCCAAAAGCAGCATTGATGGAGGGAGTGCGAGACTAATCAGGGCTGCAGGAGATGGAGCATCTATTGACTCAGCCTTGTCCATCAATCCCAGCGAGCAGCTCGCTGCAGAGTTTTCAAGGATCCGGGGTCAGCAGCAGAGCCCCGGCGGTGTCAGGGGCCGCAGCATTTCACAGCACTCAGGAAGCAAAGCATACTTCACTGAATTCAGAATCACTCCTCAGTGATGTGAGCGGGGTATATTAAAAGGAAACAATGCGGGAAAGCAGCCATTACCTGTAGCCTCTTACCTCTCGATAGTGATGTCAAAAACGGAGGCTGATCTCTGCGGCTGCCAAATATAGAGCAGAAGCAGGGAAAGGAAATACAATGCTCATCAGACCCAGAGCGAACCTGAAATCCCTACAACAGTTAAAAGTATGCACCATTATTATTTCTGCTGACTCTTGCTAATTCACGAATGTGCACCTATTAGACTTAATAGTCGTCAGCCTTATGAGATGTTAATGCTTTTTAATTGCTGAGATGGAGCATCTCACTCGCACTTTTTGTCACGAGCAAAACGAGCGCAGGAAATAAAAAGAGCATTTTAATGTTCTATAAAAACCGGCTCAGGTTGGCCGTAAAACCTTAAATGGAAATCATAAAAGGCCCCTGTCTTGAACGTATACAACACAAACACAGCCATCACGCCACACTTACCATTTGTTTACTGTTCTGGTGAAACTGCAGCTTTTGTCAGCGCAGCCATTAGAGCTCCAGCTGCCTCGGAGAGTGTGTTTTAAATGTCTTTTTTCATTACAATGACTTCTAAACAAAGCATCTCACTAGACGCTTTGATAAGAGCTGCTGGAGCTTCAGGGGAGGAAGGAGACGCTGCCAACCCACGATCCTTCACGTCCTTTCAACAGAAGACAAACCGACTGATTGTTGTAGATTTTACTACCAAGGTTGAACTGGTTTCGGATGTAGTAGTAGCACTAAAAGGTTTGTGCTGTTAGGTGAAAGCCAGACTGTTGTGTTACTGAATATTTACCTTCGTCTTGATTGTGTCTTCTTGCAGTTTCACTTCTTTTAACGAGCCTGAGTGTTTTTCTCCTTTGGTTTCCTGCAGATGCTCCAAAGGTCCGGGGCCCGGTGGCGGTTTACACGTGGGAGGGAAACCCCACCAACATCAGCTGTGAGGTGGACGCTCACCCCGAGGCCTCGGTGGTTTGGTTCAGAGACGACTTCCAGCTGCCCACTCCCAACATCACCAACATTAAGATCTACAACACGCCATCCGTCAGCTACCTGGAGGTGCGAGGCAGTTGCTGTCAGATTTATGCAAATGTGCATGAATACACATCGAGGCCGTGTTTCTTCCCAGATGTTATGAGAGTTTGTGGTTGCAACAGATAAGGACCAATTATGATTCGATAAAGGATTTGATCAGGTAAAGGTGTAGAATTGGGTATGGACTGTATAGACGTGTCCATACCAATCTCAAAGGATGGCTGAAATGTCCGTACCAATGTGAACCCTCACACCTGTTTGGACCGTTTTGGGGTCCACGTAATCCAGACTGAAGAGACTGCTACAGAGCTCCATGTGCCTGTGTTTATTTATTGATGCAAATTTACCCAAATGCCCCTGACTTTCAGCATAATGGCGTGACTTAGGCCCCGTCCACACGAAGACGAAAACAACAACGTTTTAAACCGTTTCCCCCTAAACTGATAATTATGTGTGCATCCACACGAAAACGCCGAAAACGCTGTAGTTAGTATGCCAGGCCTGTAGGTGGTGCTGTAACGCTGCCACAGAAACACGCTGAAAAAGAAAAGAAGAGACAGAGTTTGCCCATGAAACTAACACGACGCTGTTGTTACTGTTATTGTTGGAAGTTGCGCATGCGGGTTATGGAGAGGCGGGGCTACAGTGACATCATTTCCGGAGGATACGTATTCACCTTCCACATGGAGACGCAGTGGGTGGCGTCTTCAGACTTTCCCACTCTGGCCCCCGTTTTCAAAAAGTTTTCAGCTCCCAAAACGCCCCCTCCATGTGGACTCCAGGCTTAAAAAAAAATAATTTACCGTTTAAACTGAAACCTGTCTCTGTGTTGACGGGGCCTTACTGTCAGCCCGGATAGCTCGGTTAACAGAGCATGTGTTTCCAAACCATAGGGTTGTGTATTTGAGCCACCTGTTGGGTGTGATTATTATCTTTAAATAAAATAATTAAAAATCCCCAGTGTGGTATGAACAATTTGAGACAATCAGTGTCAGACCTCCACCACCACATTGTCGACATTATCACTAACTATCAAGATCTGTTGAGTAGTTTTTTAGTACTTTTAGTAAAAAAACAAACATAACCTCCTTGCCAGAGGTAATAAAAGAAAACAAACAGCATAGTTTGGACAAAATAAATTAATAATTAAAAAAACTGAGCATGAAAACATTAACATGCTTCCAGTGAGATTAGATCCTGACTTGAGTAATGGAGGGAAAAGTTAAGAAGTAGTTCCAGACCATCTCATAATGGATTATAATAATTGGCGTGCTATTAACTACGGCGTGCTAGATACTGTGTTAATGAACCAGTGTGTGATGATTAGCTCCCAGACATTTGCAGACCAGCCACCTTCCAGATGAATTACTTGTGTTCAGCCATGAGTCCAATACTAAATGCATGAAACCATTAACTAATGACTACCCCCTAATTATATATAAATACACTGCGTTCAAGTTGTTCATGAGTTCACTAAGTTTCCAGCGGAGTTGTTTTTCTTGTTTATTTGAAGTGTCTCGCCGCACGAGCTGATGTTTCTCGCTGGTAATTGTTTTTCCCTCGCCTTCAGGTTACCCCTGATCCCCAGAAAAATGACTTTGGGAGCTACAACTGCACAGCATCAAACGCGATGGGCACCGAATCCAAGGAGTTCCTCCTCATCCAAGCAGGTTCGTAACTTTAAAAATTAAACACCCCGTTTGTGTGATTTTTTTTTTTTTTTTCAATTTAAGAAAACTTAGAAATAATGAAATCATCACTTTGAGTTCCCTGCCTGGCCGATCTGAAGCCAGGACCTCCTGAACCTCGACCACCCCATTTCACTCTTTACCTGAGACTGACTGGGGTAGTCTTACTAGCCAATATGAATCCAACCACCCAGAACCAAATGGTTTAACAGCTCAGCAATAAAACCCGGAGAAAGGCCCATCAAATTATCAATAAAAGTTTAAAAGTCAATTCTGGAGGCGTTCAGACACCGTTTTAGGGACCGAGGATGTGAAATATACACATAAAATCCAAGCAGCAGAGTTTTGAGTAAGCCTCTGGACTTTTTCTAATATCAGTAAACAATGCAGCCGTCTAGACGAGAGGTAAAGGATGTACTGCATGAAGGACAGGACTTGATGGTGATTTTTTTTGTCTGTCAGATCAATCAGATGATTGTCAGGGTCTGAGCTCAGATGTATATCTGTGTATCGCCTGCATACAGATGGAGAGTGCTGTTATATTTGTGTACAATAAATGCAACATGGCAGATAAACAGGAAATAAATCATGCACAGATCTCTGAGTCACTCCACAGCACAGATTAGACTAAAAAAATCCAGCGGACTTGTCCTTTAGCTGTTTTTTCCCCCCTGCTTTGCACTGCATTTGGTTCGTGCTGCCTTCATTTGGTATGCAAATGAGTTTGGATCCATTAGAAGTGGTAGGTCACTCAGAACCTTGCCTAAATGCAGTGTGGTTGAATTAATTATTATAACACTCTGAGCTGCCATTGTGTAATATCCTGTAGGCACTTTTAGGTGTTTTTTTTTTTCCTACTTTCTCATTAGTGTGCCAATGTGTTTCCTGTCAAACAAAACTAGCCCAAAAACAACCCTGTAAATATTTCTTCACACCTTATTACCTCTGTCAAGGATGCTGTGTTTTCATCAGTCAGATCTCCATATTTTTTTTTTTTTTATGGCAGATTAGAGGATAGGACCCTGTCTGAAAAAATAATCCAGAAAAATCCCGATTTTGTTTAATGGTTCAGTGTTTTAACAAGAGATTGAGGGTGAAGCAATATGACATGTAGCATGAGGCAATTTTTAATAGTGTATAGTCCAGAGTGAGTAGATTTATTATTAGAGCAAGAAAACACACAAAGAGCACAAACCTCCTCCAAGGTATAATCTGTGTTTCTTTATCTACAAATAAAATCGGATTTTCACCAAATTACGGATCAGTCCTCTGAATTTGCTCAAAATGTAATTATTTATTCCTTGGGTAATGCAAGGATGTAACAAACCAGTGTTACCATGGTGTTTCCTTGTGCAGACTGCAGGAAGTTTGGAGCTGATAATTAGTTTAATCCAAATACAGCCCTGCAGCACGACACTAAGAAACTCTGAACTTGTTGTTGCCATATTTTAAAGTGGAAAGCTTTTATTTTGAAGGCTCTCAAACCACATATAAACAGCAATACCTTTCAATATGGTAATCTCATACACAAAATTACAAAAAAATCAGATTAGCCTGCACAGATACAGAATGTAAGCATGTAAAAAAAATCAGTAGAGTTCATCGTACTTAGTGTTGCCATTTATTCTAGTAGTAGCATGCACAGTTGTTTTCAGTTCAGAGTTGGTATGACTGTGATCTGGTGTGATAACTGTTGACCTTGCACCAAGTACTTTAAATATTTATTCTTGTTTGACAGCAAATAATTAAACCATGAATGAAACATAATCACATCATATTTTACAAAGTGATATCTGAATGTTGAACATTGTCATAGCAACAGTTGCAAAGAGTTTAACCGCGACACAAGAGAGGTGATGTCTCAACACGTAAACCTGCCCAGAAAAATAAATCATCAGTTGCAGGAGCACATCTCTGCTGCTACATAAACATCTGTTTACATAAATCCATACTGCATATTGGAAATGATCTTTGTTTCCAGGGTGTATGATGTTGTTTCTGAGCAATCATACACTGTGTACCTCAAACTATTTTGGGATTTTCTTTTGAAATGATCATTAAAAATAAGCCTCTGTTTTCTGTTACAGACGTGCCAACATCTCCAAAAATCTACCAAGTGGAACCTTTCTCCAGCACAGCTTTGGTGGATTTCACGGAGCCAGACTCCATGGGTGGCGTGCCCATCATCAAGTACAGAGTGGAATGGCGTTTGCCCGGCCAGAAATGGACTGGCAAGGAGTACGATGCTGAGGACGGTGAGACGCTTATTTCTCTTATTATTCACAGGATGATGCAGCCAAACATCCGCTAAGGCATCATCACGCTGCACTGATGCTATACCCTGAACACTGTTGCCCCCTTGTGGTCAAATAGCAGCTGAAGTTACAACTTTCATCCATAAGAACCAATATTGATTTTCTGGGTTTTTTTTCAGATTTTCTCCCTATCTCTAAAAAAATTATCGATACAAATAAACCAATAGGCGGAGTCATAACTTTATAATGAATACCATTATTAGTATTCATTCAGTTATTGTCAAACAGCTGCTGTGACATAAGTTTCTGCTCCGTGTGCGTCAGTGTTAAATCCCTGACTCATGAGCATTTACCTACATTTTCCCAGAAAGCCTTGAAAAATACACTTTTCATCAAGTGATGTGGATGCAGGAGACGTTATTAAACTCTCTCTTAAGGTCAGTGTTTTGTGAGGCGGCATCAAGTACATCTTAGAACCACTTAAGCTCCTTTAATCCTCAGCACCCACATGACGCAGCTCACTTTAAAAGTCATCTCCAAGAAGGTCCTGCTGAGCGCCGCTTTGTCTGGTAATGAGTTTAGAAATCACATTTTGAAAAAGGCTGAGATCTTGCTTCTTAATCTAAGGATTTAAACTAATATATGACAATAATAATATGACATTTATAGAAAGAAAGCACAAACCTCTGCCATGGTATAATCCATGTTTGATCTCCATCACATTGTTTCAACACACAAAGTCATCTCAGGGTAAAATATCATCAAAATACTCAGGAGTTATTGTTGTTATTTTATGGTGTACAGCTCCTACACAGAGGAGCTGATTCTTGCTAGCAACAACAGCTAATCCAAACAGTAGCTGATGTCAGAGGGAGAGGTGGGACACATTGTAGCCTAAATGACAGTCGGCTCAGACACTGACAGGCCCCAGATAATATCCCAGTCCCACCGAGGGTTTGTGGCTCTTACAAATCTGGATGGTTTTCGTCCTGTCTGCCACATGGGACGTATCAGTCAGCCGCTGACAGGAGAGGCTGTCAGCTCCAGGCCCGAGAGCCGCCTGTCACGCAACAAGATACACAAAAACAAAACACACAGACCCACACAGCAACACCAAAAATATCTCATTCAGCTACATCAGCAGCTCCACCTCTGAAGAGCACACAGCGAGCGGGTGAACCTGTTTTCTTGTTAATTTGTAAAGTCAATACAAAAAATCTACTTGTTGTAGCTGCAGTTTGCTGCAGAGGAAAAGGGGGCACATTGTTACCGGTGCTGAGTTTTGAAGTGGCTGAACTGTGTCAATAGGAGGACGATTGTGTGTGTGACAGTACTGTGAACCAGGGCTGCCATCACATGTTTAAAAGCAGTACTGCCAGATATAGATACCACACCCATCAGTGTATAGACGCATACGCTGCAGTGTGAAAAGTGAAAGTGTAACCTCTATGTCTCCTATAACTATTAACATTTCATACTTGATGTTTTATGCATTAGACATCTATATGCATCCTGTATAGCTTGCATTAAGCATTAATACACATCCATCTTTGCATTAAAATAACTGGTGTGACTGAGCCGTAGGCGTCTTCCCAACAAACCACTAGTTCTATCCAAGACGATACTTTTACAAGGAGAAATTAATTATTTTGATGCTTTTTTTTTTCTTTTATTGGCAATTAAAAAAAATACAATAGACTATCACCAGCCGTGTTCTTTAATTATTGTTGGACATGTTATTTGTGTTACAGTGCATACAAACAAACAAATTAATAATACATTTTCTGTGACAAAGAAAACATTGTTGGTCTTTAATTATGATTTTATAGCATCTTTTTTCAGTGCCGTGCGAATGACTGCAAATCAAATTATATTTTACTCCTTTGTGTTTGGAGCAGATACACATCTCAGAAGCAGGGAAAAATACCTGTTTATCTTTGCCCAGAAGAGTTTATTTATTCATTAAAACTCTCCTAGTAATAATTCATGTGTTCAATAAGGACAGATCAATTGAAAGTAATGAATAAAATGTATTAATGGAGAAGAGATCAAGGAATAATAAAGACTTTTGATGGTTAATGATCTGATGGCAGGGCAGTGTCCTGAATTAAGGGAGTGAGGACAGGACGCCCCTGGAGTCTAGATTCTGGTGGTGGTATTCCAGTTCAATTCAGTTTTTAATTTCCCGTTATTATTATTTTTTATAAGAAAAGCAAATCTCTCCATGAGCAAACAGTCATAGAGCAGCAGTGACAGTAGGAAGAAGAAAAGACTTCGCTTTCCCAGGAAGAAACCTCCAACAGAACCAGGTTCAGAGAGAGTCCACCTGCCTACGACCATGAAGAGACACACAGTCGGTGCTGAGCGGGTTGATCGGCCCATCGCCGCCAATCGGAAACAAGCAGCTCGGGAGTCGGAGAAGCTGCAGAGAGGAAGTGGACAGAAAACTGCAGGAGGGAGAGGGCATGAAGAGGCTGGCTGCTGGAGACTTCAGAGGAGAGTCTCGGGATGACCAGGATGAGCTGGAGACGGGGAGTGGGAGAGTTGATCAAAGACGATCTGCAAGCACAGTGGCAGGAAAGTGATGAGTTTTAAAGGGCTGGTAATGAGTAGTGACGGGTTCGGAGAAGGTGGGGAAGAAGATCTCTGGTCCAGTGTGGTGAGGTTGAACAGTGGGGTGAATCTACAGTGTGGGAAACCCGAAGTGATGAAGATAGTGGAGCATCCCATATGTTTAGAGATGTCGGATCTGAGTCTTTGAACTTATATCAAGGCTTTAAAATCAGCTCTATTGTCCAGGGGCCACGTATACACAGGGCTGTGGATCAGGGTGTAATGTTGTGGAGATAAATACACTTATTACCTGTAAGTACGGGGTTATTGACACTGCTAAGTCCTTCACAATAAGCAGAAAATAGAGGGTTACAAAGAATACACCCATACACTGTATATAAAAGAGAGACGTAGCAACCAAAAGTGAAGCCAATGCAGAAGTGTAAAAAAGTGCAATACCACAGACGGCCACTAGATGCTGGCTCCAAGTGTGATTTGCTGGTTAGTTTGATTGACAGCTCTGCTCTCCAATGTTGTGCAGGTGGTTTGGAGGCTAACCTCCAGTCTCGTACACACTGGTCAGACCCGCCCCCTTACTCCTCTCATCATATCCAAATATGGTCACTTCTGGCTCCAACGAACCAACATGGCGAGATTTGTTGAAGCCAATAACGTAATAACAGATGATAACGTAATAAATTTGCCCTTTTTGAAATGTAATAGGCCAATAACGTAATAAAAGTCCTGAACCGATAACGTAATAACTGTTGGCCAATAACGTAATGATTTATTACATTATTGGCTCAGTTATTACATTTGCAAAGTTTTTTTTTCTTTTACCAGGCCGATAATGTAATAAATTATTACGTTATTGGACAAAAATTATTACGTTTACCAATAACGTAATAACTGGCCAATAATAATGTAATAAATTATTACATTATCGGTTCAGGACTTTAATTACGTTATTGGCCAGTTATTACGTTATTGGCCTATTACATTTCAAAAAGGGCAAATTTATTACGTTATCGGCTGTTATTACATTATCGGCTGTTATTACGTTATAGACTGTTATTACGTTATTGGCTTCAACAGATGTTCAAACGTCAAGTTAACAATCCAACAAGTGAGCTCATGGCGACTACGTCCATCTCTTATATACAGTGTATGGACACACTGTACATTAATCATGATGCCTGCCTTGGATTTGTTTTCTCCGATATCAGAACAGGTGAATTGTCGCAGCACAGTGATTAACACTGTCCGTCAGTCAGAATTTATAAAAAACTGTTATGATTTGTGGAGATAACCTTTTACAGAAGCATAGAAATCACACATCTAAATGACTCCAGGCTGGGGATCTGTACCTGAACAGGAAGGGTTTGTCTATTGTTACCTCGGTGCTAAAAGCCCGGCTCCAAAATCATCCGGCCTCATGTGCTTTTTAGCTGTATTCATACAGTGTCCCCAAGCAGTCACTTACGCTCGGTTCATTCTGAATCATCTCCTCGTCGAGACACTAATCTGAGCCGTAAATGGAGTCACAGTAATAGAAAGATGTTTCTTAGATGTTTTTCACAACCTAAATTTGTTCTCATCCATGAAATTACTACTCTTTGTATTACACAGTGAGTTATCTGCAGAGTGACTTTGTATAAGAAAAGTCAAGAAATACATGTGTGTGTGTGTGTGTGTGTGTGTGTGTGTGTGTGTGTGTGTATCCAGACTAAAATGTCAACCGTGCTTTGATAATATGGAAATAATAGTCTATATCAAATGAAATGTAACACATTTTGAATACAACATTTTAGTGCTTCGCTTGAGGTAAATAAAGAAGTTTACACTTATAGTGACTATACACAGCGAGACAGATCGTATATAATATAAAATCTTATATTTGAAGCTATTTAACATGTGTTCTTGTTTTGTGAATACTTGTTAATTAATTCCTTTTATCTACAAAATTACATTAAGATTACCCTCTACACAGTCTTTCTCATTAGCCTTCTTTTAGTATTACACTTGGTAGCTTTATGCTACAATGGGTAATTAATTTAATTAATTTTTCTACAATTAAACCTGTAACAGGAAACCACAGAGTCCCACTGCAATTATAACCTGTCCTTTTCTGGGGAGTTGCTCTTCACAGTGTTGATCTGCTGTGGTCCCGTTGCCATGACATGAAAATAATATCAACCCCTCTATTGGTCAAAAATGTGTTGCTGTTCATTTGCAGCTTTCTCCAATTGGTGATTGAACTTCTAGGAAAAATCTCTTTTTATACAATACTCAGTTTTATCTGCCCCGTCCCTCTCAGTGTTAAAAACTTGTTGCATGTGCAGTATGAGCAGCTCCTGTTGGTGCTGGAGTCATGCCACCATGTTTTTTAGTGCGGTCAATGTGCACACAGCACAAATCGAAATAATCTAATCAGGCTCGAGCCACAGTAGGCTTCATGAAGCATACAGAGTCAATCTAACCAAGTTATAAAAAAACATGGCTTCTTAAATAATCAGATTAAATGATTGGTTTTGTTTTCTTTCTTAGTTATTTTCCACTCAGGGAGAAATTAGATGCATCGTGGACGTTGGTAGATGTGATCAAAGAAAGAGATGTTGCTAGATCAAGAAGAATTGATTAAAGTACATGATGGCAGTGAAGAGTTGGACAACAGAAACAAAAAGAGGACAAACCATGACAAAAACAAACTGTATCAGTATTCATCCTTCTGAATATGTTCACCAGATGTCCATTAGCTCCCAAAAATAAACAATCCTAGACTTCCTGGGTAAAGAAATGGGGATAAAATACATTATGCTAAAGAGTGCAAACCTCCACCAAGGTGTCATCCAGCTGTACTGATGCTATAGACCAGGGGTGCCCAATCCTGGTCCTCAAGACCCCCTATCCTGCATGTTTTAGATGTTTCCCTCTTCCAACACCTGATTCAAATGCTCCTCATCAAGCTCTGCAGAAGCCTGATAACCATCGTGATGATATGAATCAGGTGTGTTGGAAAAGGGAAACATCTAAAACATGCAGGATAGGGGCTCTTGAGGACCAGGATTGGGCACCCCTGCTATAGACTGAACACTGTTGCCCCCCTGTGGTCAAATAGCAGCACTATCTTGTTTTTACACTGGATCCAATCCTTGGATCATTGGCTCATTGGGTAATCCCCTAACTATGTCGTTCAGTAGTTTTTTCGTGAAGTTGCTCACAGAGGGATGGATAGACAAATGCAGGAGTCAGCAGTTTTTAAAATTCCTAATACATTCACAGTCTTCCTACATGTGTATTGTCTTGGGGATTTTGTTGGTGTGCGTTGTGGCAGTTTGCATGAACGACACAAGCTTAAATGTTAATGTGCAACCAGCCACAGATTATCCAACTGCCTTGTTCAGCCTTTAAGAAATAACACCTTCATGCCTCCGACAGACATGGCCAACATCATCATCGTCGGCCTGAAACCAGAAACCGTCTATGAGGTCAGGATGTCCGCCATCAACGGCAAAGGCGAAGGCGAGAGCAGCCAGCCCAGCACTTTCAAGACCGAGCCAGTCCGTAAGTACTCCCACCCCCCCAACAACTCCTTGTATCCCTTCACTGAGTAAGTGCTCCTCCTGACCCCAATGCTTTGAACCTAATGCTGTTGCTCACTCCACCGCCTGCTCATGTCTAGCTGAGCCCAGATGCTTTCAACCCTTCACTCCCTCTTTTCTCACGCCAAGCCCCCAGCGCAGAGCTTTTTCCATCCAGGCCAGAAGGAGCGATAACTCTCCATGCCGCCGCCGCCGCTCCGTAATCCAGCTTTGTTAATAGTGTTAACCATGCTAAGTGTAACCTGTGCAACCGAACAGTATTATCTCCTCCCGTTCTGCCGCAGAGCCCTGCCTCCCTTCTTAGCCCACAACTCAGCTGATTTAGTGAAAAGCTTTCTGGAAAGTACGAGCACATTCTTAAAGCTGATTTATACTTCAGTGTGAGGAAGTGTCATCTTTGTATTTATAGTTCGGTGACGGCGTGCATTTTTAATATCGCCGCCCCGGGTCAAGTCCTACAGAGGATTGTTTATGCTTTTGCGGAGGTGATGACAGCACCTGATGAAATACTGGATATCTCGAAGGTCTAGGAAATTTTATTTTTAACTAGAAAAGCACTGGGAGAGCACAGACCTCCACCAAGCACAACATTTCCTTCCATATTGTGACTTCCACCAAAGATATTACTAGTATTAGTCTTGTGTTTATTTATATCAATATTATTTCCACAGTGTCGTGGCTGTTTAAAGATGTCTGTTGCATGTTTGTATGATGCAAGTTTCAAAGATCAATTTTTTCATATTCTGGATCATATTATCTGAAATTATTCCTTTATCCAATCTTTGATATATTGTAGACCATGTTAGAAACTTGTCCTGTATTTTTTTTTCAAAGTGTCTTGACCATTTTTGGTGGAGTCATATGCATAAATGTGGCATATTATCCTGTCTCCCAATGTTAAAGAATCCTTCAAAACATTCCTGGATCCAGACGGTGATCCAGATCACTTCCAAAATCTAATCATTTGTTCCTTATCCCCATCTGGACGATCCCTGAAAATTTCATCCAAATCCGTCTGTAACTTTTAGAGTTATTTTGGAAACCAACAGACAGACAAACAAACCCCGGCAAAAACATAACCTCCTTGGTGG
>OOFC01014522.1:15825-42848 GCA_900323345.1 Pseudochromis fuscus
GTTTGAATCATTATTCATAAAAATGAAAAAAGGTTAAAGATAGTCTCTAATTGATATTCACCACCATCACCGACGTGTTGAATCAGGCTGGTACTGTCACCGTGGCACTCTGCAGAGCCACTTCTGATTACTAATGAGTCTGCATTACAGGACCCTTTTTGAAAAAAACAATGTTCGCAATATTTGGTACGTGGAGCACAGAGGGAGTACTGCTACTCCTGAGAAACAGCCAAGAGTTCAAAAGTAATAGTGTGAAAGAGAGTTTTACTCGAGAGAGGCCTCAATTTCTTTGTTTATAATGTAGAATGTTAATTTGTGAATCATCTAATTCTTATTTTATGGACACTCTGAATTTCATCCATGCAATTAGGATGAATAGAAATATCCAAGAAATACTGCATTTCCTGACAGACATGTCAAGAACATGAAGAGATGAAGGGGCAAAAATATAAAAATCATGTGATCACACTTAAAAACTGACTCGATGATTCATGGAGCATTATTGATAAATACCTTTTGTGTCCTCTCCAGGTCAGGTGACAGAACGTATCCCAGTGAGATCGACCACAGACTCACAGCAGCAGCAGCAGCAGTAGTGTGGTCACTCTACTGGTCTGTAGTGGTAAAGGGTGACCTAGTCATGAACTCTGGGTAATGACCGAAAGGATAAGCTCACAGAAACAAACGGCTGAAATTAGTTTGCCGGGTGGCGAGCTTCACTCATGATGGGGTGAGGAGTTCAGTCAATCTGGCTGAGCTCAGAGTAGAGCCGCTGCTACTTTACATTGACACAGGGTTTCTCAATCCTGGTCCTCGGGGACCACTATCCTGCATGGAGGACCAGAATTGATAAACCCTGCATTGAGAGGAACCAGTTGAGGTGGTTGGGGCATCTGACTAGGATCAGGATGTCTCCTGGCTGTCTCCTGTTGAGAGGTTTACCAGGGCAGAGACCCAGATGTCAGCCCAGGACTCACTGGTGGGATTATATCTCCCAGTTGGCCTTGGAGCAGCTGGGGATCCCTGGGGATAAGCTAGAACCGGGGTCTGCAACCCTGGTCCTAGAAAGCCGCAATCCTGCATGTTTTAGATGTGTCCCTCTTCCAACACACCTGATTCAATGTCCAGCTCATCATCGAGCTCTGCAGAGGCCTGATAACGATCCTGGTCATTTGAATCAGGTGTGTTGGAAGAGGGACACATCTAAAACATGCAGGACTGCGGGTCTCTAGGACCAGGGTTGCAGACCCCTGAGCTAGAAGAAGTTGCAGGGGACAAGGAGATCTGGGCTGCCCTGCTCGTCTTCAATAGTGGATGGATGGATGGATGGATGGATGGATGGATGGATGGATGGATGGATAGATCCTAATGTGTTGTCACTCAGTGCTTGTGCAGCTGGATATTGTACAACCAGCAAGAATTTGATGGTTGTAATTCCATGTTGAAATTAACATGATGATGTATCAGTGGAAGAACCGTCATTGTCACATGTGACAGTTTTTATAGATTTTTGTGCAGCATTTGTCTCTTATACTCAATACCCCAACTTCATATGAGTTTTATTCATAACAGTTTACTTTGTTTTCATTTTATGCAGGTTTTGGAGCAAACAGTCTGTGTCAGTAACAGTGTGTTTATCTGCTTTGATCTTTCACCAGTCTCTCCTGAAACGTCTGTTCTTGTCCAATGTCCCATCAGCCTCATTTTGACAAGGTTTTGAGGAAACAAAGCTCATCCCAGAATATTAAGATATGGGCCCATGAACATGTAAAATTGCTATTAGCTTTATGCAACGAGCCACATATCTGAAAGGGACTTGAGGACAACAGTGAAGGTTGTCTTTGATCAGACAAACTCAACAACTGAAATTTTACATTCTGAGGTTCACTCACTTTTTTTATATATAAACAATGTATTTTTTATAACTCACTTTATAAACTATCAAATTCTAAAATGTTTTTGTTTGGTAATAAATAAATAAATAAAAAAAAAAAGATCACACGGGCCATTTCATTAAAGAATTGCCTAAGTACAGACTTGGCAATGAAGAGTTGGAATCACTGGCAATCACTCTTCATGGATAGAGAAAAATAATGAGGAGGCTATGAAGTTATGACATCTAGGAGGAACACTGTCAATAAAATTGTTGTTAGGTTGAAATGTAAGTAAACAATTAACCTCAAATCCCCTTTTTCAAGTTCAAACAAAACCTACCAGCAGGGGCTTTAGGTATAAAAGCGTATTATACACTCTACTCAGATGTTACAGGCTTCTTAATGTGAATGGAAAAGGAATGTATCAGACATCAAAGTGGTTCTTCAACTGGACAGCTGAGCTAAACATGTTCTCATGAAAAAATAATTAGTGCAGCAATAAGAGTAAAAATCAGACGACTGTTGAAAGGCAGTATGTCAGTCAGGACTTCAAAAGGACGAGGCTTCACACCTGCTGAGCAGCCGGCAGACAGAGTAACCCACAGACATGGTACAGGTGTTTCTTCTGAAGTAGGATACAAGTTCAGCAGTCGGCACTGGCAACAAACACACCAATACATCTCATTCTGTGAAATCAGCAATCAAATTAGCTGCAGTGACTGGGCTAAAGAGGAATTAACAGGACACTTAAAAAAAAAAAAAAAAAACGCAGATTAAAATCACAAATGTTTGAAGACACAAACGATACCCTTCACCCCATCAAAAGCCAGTGGATAAGTGCCCTTCAGTGAGGCAGCGAGCGCCCTGCTGCTCTGGGGCAGCACCAAGCAGTGGGCCTGCCTGCTCAATCATTATAAAGCACTGTGTGGAGAAATAATGCACACCCAATGAAATGTTATCTCTTTTTTCTGTGGATTATTTGTCGAGCATCTTTCAAACATGCATGAAATTCACAGTGCCTCTGTGGAGAAAGTCAAATAACATTAATAAAACAAAACAGGCAACAAATTGTAGTAAATTATAATACAGTATTGGTTGAATGATGGTACAGTAATAGAGTGTACTTAGGTTGTGAGCTGCTTCCAGTCACCATGTGAACTGATGCAGTAACTCCAATGCACAGGAAGTTTTGCAGGTTAAATGCATCCCACCCCAGCCAATGTGCACACATAATGACATCACTGACCTAAAAACTGACATAAACTTAAGTTTTTATGTTAAGTCAAAAAGTTTAGGTTTTTGAGTTAACTGTAGTAAGATTTATGAAGTTGATAAAACCTAATTTATTCAAGTTCATTTAATAAGATTAGTGCACAATGTACATACACTTATTTTGATAATCAAGAGATGATGATATTTATTCTATGTGTTCTTATTTATTAATTTATGTTAATTAGATATAAAAAAAATAACAACAGATTTGTAGTGTTATGGTTGTCGTGTCACAATTTTAGAACAACTTAGTATTTATAAGTACAAATAATTTTAATAAACATTGGTGAAACCTATGTGGAAATCCATGCCCTAAAGACACAAATTATTTAACTGTGTAGTTAAAAGTGTGACTGACAGAAAAGTCCAATCAGATGAGGGTCATGTGAAAGTTTATTTGTATCAGGTGAACTCAGCATTTTCATGTTGCTGAGATATTCTGCTCTTAAAATTTCATGTGTGAAACATTTCCAATAAACTTTAAGGCCCAAACCGTAGTTGAAGTGATAATGAACTGACCTTTCCTATCGAAGCTCTCCTTGCGCAGGAAGCAGACCATGGCGAGGAACTTGGTGACCTCCTTCAGGTACATGACTGTTGTGTTGTTCAGGTGAATGATGGCCATAGACTCTTTGTCGTAGGGTAAACCAGCTTCACTGTTTGCCAGACTGAGGGAGAAGCAACAAATGAACACACTTGGCTGAAGTCCAGTAACACTCACTGCACACAGTGGCTGACACACAGCACTCAGCCGCAGGGTGAACTTCTACTTAGGGAGCATCTTCAACTGTTTCAGGAACCTGGCTGATGGCAGCTCTGAGCAGGGGTAGCCAAGACGTATGTTTGCCTCCCCAGTTATTTTTGCAAAAATACTGCAGTACCACAGGTACTGTGTCAAAGTTCCCAAACCATTACTGTTGTGTCTCATGCAGCCACAAGGGTTGGTTCAGGTTAACATTAGAGGGAACACTTCTCAATAGGGGAACAGACTTTGACATAACACCGGTAACATTTAAGATTTTCATTATGGGTGTGTAGCCGTCCCCCTTTTATGTCATACCATCAAACCATAGATACACCACCGCTAGATGCTGCACAACCAATATCAGCCAATTACAGCGCATATATCAAGACCGCCGCCATCTTTGAAAGGTACGGGTGGGCGCTGGCAAGCATGGTGGCGAATGTAAACAAACGCTTCTCTTAAAAAGGTGTGAATTAGACTTCCATATGTCCCAAATTTGTATTTTAAAATGTTATGTAGAAGAAGTATATCAGTTTGGAGGTTTTCAGTATTTTTGGAAACTTTTGACTGACTCCCTGTCATCTTGCGTCCACTGTGAGTTTGTTAGTACAACCAAAGGCAACACAAAACTCTGACATTTTCTCAGTAAAGTCAGGCTTCGAACACTGAAACTGACCGCAAAGCTATATTATCAGTCCTGCAACACTTGAACACTTTATTATATGTATATAATACTTTAAGTATTATTAAGAGTATTTTTATTGTTTGCACAGCTGCTAATTGTCATGTTCTTCCACACAAATTTCATTGTACTTCTGGACAACGACATAAAGTCTGTTTATCTGTAAGTACCTTAGTATCTCAGTATGTGACTGCTGTGCTGGTAACTGACGCTCATAGTTTAATCTACATGTCTATATGACATTTATTTACTTTATCTGAAGAGATCAACCCTAAAACCCTAAAAAAAAATCTATAAAATGTTCTGATCCGACTCGGTTGGATTAGAGGCCTGATTAGCTGTTTTTCTTTGTCAGTTTTCAGTTTGAGTTTAAATTATATTCTATTGTAAATACTGGTTTGGTGAGCTGTTTTGTTTTTTGTTTTTTTTTTTGTTCTGTTTTGTTTGTGGCTCATCCAATGAAAAACATGAAGTTGATTGGGTTAAAATCTGGATGAAGGATTTTTTTAAGTTTGAATCAATGTGCCCTCCACTGACTAAAACCACAGAGCAGCAGTAAACTTAGAAATGTACTACCTCAAAATCTACCTGATTTCAATCTAAAAAATTAGGGAGAAATGAAGCATATTTAATTTTTTTGTTCTGTTTTAGTTAAATTCAGCCCTGGTGTCAAAACGACAACCTCTGTGCTCCTATCCAACCTCTGGGCTACAAGCCACTCCAGTTGCCAACCTGGTAATTCAACAAGCCCACCCTGACACAGCAGCTGAATCCAGCCCTGTTCAGACAGCACTCAGTGTACTATCACAGTGTCTTGTTCCAGAAAAAATACAGGAAGCACGCGGCACCTGACATCCTGAAAACAACAGAGCTCTGATTTTTGACCACAGGAATCCCGCGGTGGAGAGAGGAGATGGAGAGAAAAGTGGAAGCAGTGATTGGAGCAGTTTAAAACTCTGTGAATTTCAACAAGCAGAGAGAAGCTGAACACTGGACAGAAAGGACATGTTGTTCTTACTGGCACTTCACTTATAATTTATTCTGTTTTTGCAAAGAAAAAGTCAACAAACAAAAAAACTGTTTTTCTCATTCCATCTGATGAATATCAATTATGTCTTCCTGGCTGATATGTGTGGGCTTTCTCCTCATTTTAAACCACATGGGACTGTTTATTATACAGTATACAGCCCATTGTGGCACAAACTCTCACCACAAAATCCCAATGAGCCAAATAAATACCAATGTTTGCTATAACAGGTTGAAACCCTGAAACAGTGAAAACCTAATGTCAGACCCTCAGCTCCCACACAACAGATTAACACAACTTGGAAAACTGGGTCAGCGCTGTGATAAGACAACTTCCTTTGTAAATAGTTCTGGTTTGTGATAGCGGCTGCATTGTTTATATTCTGACTGTGGATTCATTTTATTATATATTTTCTCTTCACATGTGGCAACAATAGTTTAATCAGCAATCACACACCAGTTTGAACTGAAATCTCATCCTGCTTCAGTCAAGAATGCATCTGTGTTGTAACATCAGCAGCAGCAGCAGCAATGTGTCTACATCTCCTCTCAATGGGAAATAATTCCTTTCATCAGAGTCTATACAAACAAGAGTATTCCTCTCCAACAGACAATGAGAAGCATGATCAGCTGTTTTGTCTGTGAAAATTAAATAAATGTGTTGACAATTGAGGCGCCAACAAAAGCAGAAATGTGTCTTCAGAGAACCACATTGTGGAAAGACACTGGTGAAACACATGGACATCAATCTGCAGAGCCAACGAAACAAAAACCACTCGTAGTGAACACACAGAGAACGTCAGATACAATAGATTTAAAGTGCCAAGTGGATAAGTTGGATAAAACACAACAAGTGGATGTAACAGGGACAAAGATGTTGCTGTTACAGTGCTCTGTTCATCTGATCTGTTTTAAGGTGGAAGAACAACGATGTCACTGAATGCAAATTTTATTAATGATTTTGACATTTAATATTTGCATTCAAAAAATCACACGAGACAGCTTAAAATTGAGAGGTGCTTTCTCAAACTGCCACTACATGAGGACAAAATGTACTAATTCATCTCCCCAACAATATGTTTCCTTGAATCATTTTGTTTCCTTGGATTTCTCTGATGTTGAGCTCCTGAGCATTTACTCGCCTTTTCCACTGTTTTTCAAAGCAGTTTTACACAGTGGAGTTGAACTGACAACAAGTTCATGGCCTTGATGTTTTTTTTAGGTTTCTGGTGAGTTTTTGTTGTGGTGCACTAATGTATTTGAGGCATCGTCACTTTCACAGCTTAGGACTCAACAAGCTTATTCAACAGAAGATTCAAGCATTCACCTTATGAGCATTTATCTTGCCAGTGTGTGACTGTGATGGGTATTCAGTACCTTTTATACTCTGGAGAGATGGTGTTTGTGAATTTTAATTCACGTATTTTAGTTGCTGTGTCTTCAGCCTAAGAGACTAAGGTTTTGAAACTTCCTGATAAGAGTTTAGGGAAATGGAAGAAGTGTAACAGTGTCACTGGGAATTATTTTTTACACATCAACCCACACTTCACAAGGGCAAACAGACAGCACCAAGCTGTGCTGCTATTAATTATGAAACATTCATATCTGTACCTAAGGCACTGCTGGCAACAAACAAATCATACACTGCAGATACGGTTAAAAAAAAAAAAAAGCATCTCTATGCAACAGATGCCGGATTAAATGTAATTATCAAAATGAATAAAATACTCTTGTACTTAATCTCATGTTTTATGACGTAATGTCATATTGCAGAGCAGCAGCGATGCTCCACACATCACAGACAGCCAGAGAAGACAAACATACACTGCGAGTTTGTTGAAATAAACTGTTATTGTCAAAGAGAAAAAGAAAATAATTGCATTTTGCTGACAAAAAGAGTTGGCTCAGTTTGTTGGCCTATTTGAGCTTTCCAAGCGTGCAGCCTGCCAGGTTCCTCGCACCAGAGGAGCTCATTAATTAAATGAAGGGGAAAAAGACTCAATTTACTAAAGCTTCTAATTAAGGATAATATCCCTCATGTTTCGTCATGATAATGACAGAAGCCTTCTGCACAACAATCTGCTGTGTTATGTGATAACTATACTACCTGCAATGCATCCACACTAGTTAATACTGAGCAATTAACTGACAGCTGAATGCACACTAAAATATTGAAAGCAACTGATTGCTGTTAACAAACTGTTGTGTGTTTACAAAGACAACCAAATCCATAAGCTGCTGGCATCCACCTCTACGCAGGACCAAAAGTCCTGTTTGTTGTTTGTGCCCTCAGTCACACATTCTCCAACACAGCTGGGATGGGTTAAATATTCCCTCACTTCAGGCCAAGTGTGGCCTAGTTCAGTTAGAACCCCCAGCTGTGACGCCTGGGGTGGAACACACACACACACACACACACACACACACACACACACACACACACACACACACACCTCAATTATCTAAACAACAACAACAACAACAATGAACACAGGTCAAACAAAGATCACCTGGCCCAGGGGGGCATCATGATTACATCATACTAAAATGTTATGCTATTAAATCTAACAGTGTCCCCAGCATGTTGTTGGTTTTGAACCATTTCCATTCTTCTTTTTTCTTAGATTCTATGTAAGGAAAAAAAACGTCTTGTGCATTTCAAAATGTGGCAAATAAATGCAAGAAGTTTCTCATATCAGATCATTAAGAACCCATTTTCCACTTGAGGTGTTCACATTTCACAGATGTAATTACAAAGAGTAAAAGTGAACCTTCCTGAAAGCTCAGACATTTTAAAATAACAAATTATTATTGTGTATTTCTGACCCTCGCTCAACCAACTCTGTAACTACATAACTGCCTAGACTTGTCCAGTGATGTGAATCCCACAATGCATGCATACATACACACACACATACACCCATACATACATACACACATAAGCTGTATTGTGTGAGTGTGGCACGCTGGCTTTTATTGTTCTTTATACCATATATAGTGTGTACATTGTTTTAGGATAATGCACAAATTACTTAATAAAAACACAGTCTTTATTATACATTATTTAAAAAAAATAACTTTTACAATATTTGGAAATACATATTTAAATTTTAAACTATATTCTTTAAAAATTAATTCCAAAAAGTAATAAATTATAAACATGAACTGTAAATTGTTTAATGCAGTATGACTATAAAAAAAAAAAATCACATCAAAAATTGTTAAAATGTGTTTGCAGATGTACCATCATTTCACAGACTACTGTTCAATTTAATAATATACTAAACTATAATATGCTATAAATAATATATTTATTACTCCTGTTATGTTGTGGTTTCAATGGACATGTTTTAAATTTTCTATGAAGAAAATCCTCTAACTGTCAGGAAATGGAGAAATACAGTGATCCTGGTCCCTGGATCAACACTGTCTGTAAAAAATATAATGAAAAAAGAGGCGCTCAGCTCCTGGATGGAGTAGAAATCTAGACGGTAGACCAGTCATTTTGGTCAGAACATGTCTAGTTATCAACATAATGCCATGAAAAAAATGCATGTAAAATGTTCATGTTATGCAAAATGAATCTACTTTTGTTTGAAGTCTGAAGATGGATTTTTTTTTTATAAAAAAGATTAAATTGCCTTATTGAAACCACAATACATGAGAGCTGAATACCATCAGTGAATTGTGATTAAAGGAGGAAGTGAAAAGATACTAACAATGTTTATCAGGGTTTCTTGGTTTCTAAAAACTTTTAAGTGGTAAAACATGGACATTATTGGATTATGAATCCTCCCCTGTTCATAAGAGATCGAGAGTGACCAGATCTCTGGTCCTGGAGTTTAAACACTGACACACTGTCAAACATTTCTGTTCACTAACCAACTGGAAGACAGTAGGGAGAGCGTGCTCTCTGCCAGTGATGATGTTGACCAGTGAAATAATGAGAGGTGAAAGGAAAAGTGAGATTTCTCTGGCTGGATCAAGGTAAATCATCTATGCTGCTGTCAACTGCAGACAATACCTGTCCAGAGAGATAACACTGGAAAGCCACTGAGTGTGTGGAGGAACAACAGGCTGAGTCCAAGAGATTTTCTCAAGATCTACAATTGTCATCTGTATGAATTATGACTCCAAACAGACATAGTAAAATGTGAGGTCACATATTTTTATTCCTTTCTGTTGTATTTTTTAATATAGGCTTATAAATCATGTGTTCTTTAATTATATATCATAAATACCATGAGGAAGTATGTCAGTATGTCAGCATGCATTACTGAAGAGAAACAACAAGCAGAGAGTTTAATGAGCTTCTCCACATGGACAATTTGAGAAATAAAGTTAGGAGGCAAAAAATAAGATAAGGAAGGCATAAAGTGACTTAAATTGTAACCTCAGTGTCAAACCGATATGTGAAGGTTTCATATTTTGTGAGGAAATATGAAAGAAAAAAAAAATCAGGGTTTAGGATATTATCAGTGATGTAAGGCTGATGGGACAACGTGTGGTAGAGTATATCATAAAGCAATGCCAGGGTACACAGTTTCATGGTTTATTGTGTCATAACAAATGTATAGTGTAGTATGTCGTACACAAATGTGACAGTAAGTTTTTCCACATCTGGAAAATTGGTCTAAGAAAATCCAGGTTTTCCTGTACATGTGGGAACTCTAATAATCTGCTGGGCATTTAGATATTTCTGTACAAACAGCACCTGCACCTGGAGAGATTTCCACTGCATCGGCTGACTGACAACTGAGAGCTGAGACAAATATAACTGAGAAAGACAAACATACTGCACACAATAAGAACGACCACCCAGGACTCTGCTGGACGCCAAGTACTAGTATATTCATCCCTAAACGGCTGTGTGCTCAAGCAAGCTGTCAGGTTATTGGATGTGAGGTTATTTATCAAACTGTAATTAGTCTCCACACATATTCTATTCATCAAGTGACAGCATCAAGATCGTCACTTACACCATCATCAGCGTTGGAGAAGATTAATGTATCTATCACTGCATATAAACTGATTTATTTAAAACAGTTTTTTTTTTGTTGTTTTATTTTTCAGGCAATCTTAATTAACACAAAATAGTTAATAGAATTATGTTATGCCTAAAATTTCTAATTTTTTTTATATTTTCACAAAAAACACAACTAATATAGCTACATAATTAATAATAATAATAATTTTTAGACTTATCTCAGAGATCTTGTATAACTGTAGGCTAGTTGATTATAACCAGAATGTTCAATGTTTTTACACATGCAAATACGAACTACGTTTAAATTACTCTATTATCAGTTGGTTAGTCTCTAGTATTATTTTTTCTTCACCCAGCTGACAGAAAATTACATTTACACTGCACTTCTTTTGAACAACATGTATTTGCATGTTTAGCCTACTTATTGTGCAAATAAACCTTTTTGGTAAAAGCTTTTTTCCAGAACAAGTGATGAAGACAAAATCTGACACTTCAAAAAGGTGATAGCGACATGTCTGCACCACCCCGTATATTCAGCACGACTAACAATCTGTCTCTTTCCTCCTCCAGACATGCATCTCTGTTTTCTGAGTTGTCCCTTTTGCTTAATATGTGCATCCTTGTACATCTACAAACCACACTCCATGCAGACTGTAAAAGGCCATAATGTGATTTGTGTGTACAAATGTTCAAATAAGAAAAAAGACTAGAAACGGGGTAAAGGTGGGTTGAATTATTGCTTTAATTTGTTGCGATTTATTTTGACATTGACCCGGAAGTTACCTGTGTGGGTACTGATCAAATACTTCCGGTAGTTCACACAGCTGTCACGGCAGCCACAACTCATTGCATCGTCGCTCAGGCCGGGTAATTTTGCTGGTTGTTAATAGTTGGCAATATTTTGTTTATTTTTATTTTTGTTATGTGACAACACGGACCTTTTTGCCGCGTTATTGTGTTTGTTTATACGGCTGTCTCGTTGACGATCACGCAAGCGTCTCGTTCATGGACTAAATTAGCATTCCTTCATTCCTTGGAGACCACAGCGAGGTATGCATCGTAAACACGCTTGTGTGTGAAATATTTATTGTAAAGATTCAGATATTGTTTTCCTTTATTTAACTGTGAAACGTTTGTTTGTATGTTTTAATCAGTTTCACGGTGTCGTAAGGTGTTCGTCGTGAAATCTAATAAAGACCTTATCCACCAGTCGAGCTCACGCATCGTCAATCCAACTGACTGCAACACACACCATACACAACTGATCCTATTGACCCTCACCTCACAGTTTAATTAGCTGGAGTTATGAGTATATATTCAGTTTTTCTGTTACATAAAACACTTGGTTAACACATGATGTTCATATCTGTAACGGACCAGGAGCCAGATTGTGACAAGAAACACCAACCAATCTATACAGATGAAAAACAGTGACCCTGATCTTACAGCTGATACAGCTGCCTTCATTGTGCCTCCTCTCCCTGTCTCTCTTGTTACACTGACAGCCTCCTGTCTTTCTCCACCTATATTTATTTGGAGAAAAATCCATCTCAGACTTTTACCTTATGTCCTGTTGGCTGAGTCACGGAAGAAGGAATGGAAGAGGCAAAGGTACAAATAAAACTGGCATTGTGCGAATAGCACAGCATGGTATGGTAAGAATGATTTGACATAAAATATTTACATGTGATGGATCATAGCCACAGTTACGGTTCACCACTCCATGCTCCAGAAAAACAGTATATTGGAGAAAAATGTCACGTAACCCCTGAATCTGAGAAGACCTCCAAATTCACTTACTCATGTTATCATAGTGCTGTTTGTGTGTTGCACCATCCCACATCCGATCAGCTGTTGTTGCTCTTATTTTGTAAAATAATTCACTCTCTATTTGTTTGCCAGTACGGGCCTGTCTATTAATAAATATCAGCTACTTGATTTAATTTCCCACATGCAGATGAACTTTGGACCTCCACTGAAAATACTGATAAAACGTTGCCACAATTAATAGTCCAAATGAAATCACACTGAATCATCTGTTGTAGTCAAAAATAACATCATATTGGTTTTTTTTTTTTAAATTCTTCTTATTATTTTTTACATAATTCAAATTTTGATTAATACAGAGAAGAAAAGGTCTTAGGGCAAAATATGAAAACACTCCGTTTTGTCATAGACAGCTGGAAGGGCATGTCACTGTCTGATTTAATACAGAACTAGGCACCTCATGAAACTAAAAAATATTAATTATTTATCCCTCTTGGTTTCTGTTCTGTTCAGTTTACTGATTAAATAACTGTCAGAGCAGATAATGTGCTCCAACAAATAAAATCCATATTTAGTTCCAGTTCGGAGTGTAGTTGGCAAGTGTGTTTTTTAATTATTTAAACAATGTTCGATTTTTTTCTTAAAGTTCATATTTTTGAATGTTACTGGAAATATTAACTATATCCAGTGTGACAGTATAAACATCAATGTTTGAATAATTTTTATGGATAAATTAAAATTTTATAGATTAGATTCTTTTAGCATTAATCAGCTGTACATCTATACTGTTTATGGATCTTAAAATGAGCACTACTTATTTCCTCTTTGATCTAGATTTTTAGATTTAGAGGCTGTCCGCTGATACCTTTGTGATAATGGAGATAATTAGTATATTGTGTTAGATAGTACACTAATTCCCTTTTTCAGGTTCAAAGTGAACTCTGGCCTACAGAATTACACAGATGTAGATTAGGAGCTAATTATACTCCCAGCTGGAGCGATAATTGAAGTGAGAATATGGAGCAGATCGGAGAGGATACGCTATAATCAGGGGATCAGGAGTTGAGAGGGTGTGCTTTGGGCTTTACTTCACTATTTTATGCAATAAGCCAACTCACTCTGCTCATGAGAAAACTATCCAGCATACAGCTCTCCATCCTTGACAAGGAGAGGGATTTCAGCTACTCCCGCAGCTACTCCCTATAATGCTTGTTAACAGTATCAGTACCAAAACATACTGTTCATTACACAGAGTTAATGTCAGTAATGTGACTGTGGACAGGCTCTTCTCAATCTTCTAAAATGTCTTTTGTACTACAGTATACACTGATTGTAATTGTAAATCCGAGGCTATGGTTCTCAGCAGGGGAGGGTGGAGAGGCCCCTCCAGATCAGGGAGGAGATCCTGTCCCAAGTGGAGGAGTTCAAGTACCTTGGGGTCTTGTTCACGAGTGAGGGAAGGATGGAGTGGGAGATCGACGGGCGGATCGGTGCAGCATCTGCAGTAATGCGGACTCTGCACGCATCCATCGTGGTGAAGAGGGAGCTGAGCGAAAAGGCAAAGCTCTCCATTTACCACTCGATCTTCATTCCTACCCTCATCTATGGTCATGAGCTTTGGGCAGTGACCGAAAGAACAAAATGGCTGAGATGAGCTTCCTGTGTAGGGTGCCCGGGCTCTTCCTTAGAGATAAGGTGAGAAGCTCGGTCATCCAGGAGGAGCTCTGAGTAGAACCACTGCTCCTCCATGTTGAGAAGAGCCAGATGAAGTGCCTTGGGCATCTAATTAGGATGCTTCCGGGACGTCTCCCTAGTGAAGTGTTCAAGGCATGTCCCACCGTTAGGAGACCCCAGGGAAGACCCAGGACACGCTGGAGAGACTATGTCTCTTGGCTGGCCTGGGAACGCCTCAGGATCCCACAGGAAGAGCTGGTAGAAGTGGCCATGGAGAAGGAAGTCTGAACTTCCCTGCTTAGGCTGCTGCCTACACGACCCAACCCGGACAAGCGGTAGAAGATGGATGGATGGATTTCATGCTGATTTGATTTTTCTTTTAGTATCATACCTACACAATTCACTGATGGATAATAGATCACAAGCTCCTGTGTATTGTTTGGAGTTATGACATAAAAAATCAAACATAATTATTTCAGATTGTGCATTGTTAGGACAGCAACTATACTAAATCCCACTGATGTTGCAAACTACAGTAAGAATTTTGTGTACATCACATGAAGAGAAAGACAGACACCCTTACTTCCACTGAAGCCTGCACTCCACTAACACTAAGGTGGATTTGATTGACTCATCAAAAGCTTGTAACTAAAAAATCAAATCAACCTGCAGCTGTTGTTCACCTGTTAGAAATATAGCTGTGCTTCAAATTTCCAGCAGAACATTGCTGACTAAGGAGCACTGTGACAGTGGGAAAGGTGTTGTCAGAGGTGAAAATGTTAGTTTCAGCAAAGATGAGCTTTCTCAGTGTAACAGAAAGAAGCAGTTCACAGAGCAATAAAACAGTTGAGGTCACAAATTCAGTTGTAAGCAAAAAATGACCTGGGACTCCAAAAGTAACTGCACCTTTAAAAGATCAGTACGTTAAGTTTTATTCAAAGAGAGATAGAAAGAAACTTCATCAAAGATACTAAACAGGCCCTTTCACACTGTCACATTATTTTCACATTGTCTTTTCAGATGCTGATAATGATTATTGTTGCTTTAAGATATCATTGTGTAGAGCGATTGTTAATTGAAATGGTTCTATGTAGTTGGTCAATTCTGACATTAACTATGCGTTAAATTGTTTACCATTGCTTTTTAGAAATGTTAGGTAATGTAAAGCTAAAAACAATAATATAAAAACAGCTCGTCAAACAATTAGTGTTATTAAGGTTCATTGAGGATGTGCGTTGTCTTACCCATAGATGCAGGAGATGTCGATGACCACGTCAATCATGTCACAACACAGTTCATAGGTCTGCATGTCGACTGGACTGCTGTCGGTGGCGATGTAAATCTTACTGACCACATCGAACAGGAAGGCCTTCTCAATACCTGAGTTCTGAAAACAGAAGCAAAGAAGAGGACCATTGAATACAAGTTATTCAATCCCAATCAAGATATTTCAGTGACTAAGATGAAGGACACTTCCTGTCCATGCAGGAAGTGTCCTTTCCTCTACGCACACCATGTGTTTTAATAGTCAGATCAACATAACAGAGCCCAACCAATTCATCAAGTGGCTGATTTTATCTGTTGATATTGGCCTTTGACAGATCGTACATGGTTTCTGATATGCGCCAATATGAAAATTTGCCTCAGTATCAATAGGATCCAACAAGTAAAGACTTTTTAAAATATTTTATACAGAACATTTCCTCAGAGGGGGGCCTTCATCATATGCATGTCAAATTCAAGAACAGATTAACTTCTGGTATATAGAGAGTTGCATTAACATACAGCATGTAATTCAGTTGGACACAACTGAGTGATTAATGGAAAAACTTTGTTCAGCTTTGTAAAGAAAAGCTAAACACAGAAAGACCTATTTGGAATAGTACCCTGTATTTTTTTTATTATATTTATTAATATGAGTGTACATTTGCTAAGTGCCTTTTGGGTACAAAATGACTTTGCTGTTGAATTGTCATTATAATTTATTCCACTGTGATAAGTCAGGTAGTAAATCCTAAATACCAGCCTCTCTCCAGGGACTGCCTGTTTAATTCATACAAACAATAATTTTACCAGATCTAAAGTAATATCTAATATAAAAAATGTAAATTGTGATAATTAGACAGGGATTTACCAAGACAAATTACATGACTTATTATGCATTATGTTATCAAGGGGACCTCAAAAATAGTCCTCAAAACAATCGCTCTGAGAGGGACAGAAAGTGGACACAGTAAATAAGTGTTGTGTTCATTTTTTTTTTCACACTGTACATGTGGCTTTTGGATTAATATGACAAAATGAGCAAAGTTAGAACTGTTACTGCAGATAATGGAGGTAATATACATACATAGAGTTATATAAATATATTATGTTTATATAATTGTTATATTTCCATATGCTAAGCATATTTTAATTTGTTACAATATGGAAGTGTTGTTTATTTTGTGCCCATGTTCTGTGTAAAATCCAAAAATGATTTGATCTTTGTTGAAGTATTTTTGACGTATCGAACATGATTTGACCTTTTGCAGTATTTCATGTTTTTGTTATGCACTGACGCATGGCACTTAACATAAATTGGGTCCAATTTTATTTTATTGGTTGCTACTCAGCAATTTGACAGTGGTTCAATTCAGAATTTTTAATTGCTTGTTGTGATTAATTTGTTTTCTGTCAACTTTTTTCCCATCAGAATTCAAGCCTAATGCTTTCACTGCTGGATCTCAGCTTTTGACAACATAGACCACTGTGTGTACTGGCTCTGAAAGCAGCTCAGTACCTCTTGCTTGCTTCTTTCTATTCAATGGCAAATTCTTTGAATCTGAAGATCACGGGGATGGGAGATTTGTCTGCTTGAGGCAGGCATGAGTGATTGAGCCATGAGTGAATGAATGGCTGAGTAGGCCGATCCTTGAACTACATGGTTTGGAACACTTGGAACAAAAGAACACCTGAGTTCTGCTGAGTGCTGTACAGCTTGTCTGGTGTAGGACCTCCAGCTAGTTTTGTCTGGTTAATGTTTACACAAACCAGTTGTTGGTTCAGCTGGTCCTTGGAGCACCCATGCTACATTTGACATTGCTCAGTTCTCTATAGAAGATGGCCTTTGGCATTGTGGAGTCATTCATGTGCAGGATTTGGTGAGGCCAGTTTAACTGTTGCAGTATCACCATCCTAAGTGCTTGGGAGATCTGCCTTCTCCAGACCTTCAGTGTTGGTGACAAAGTCCTGCCACTTCACACCCAAGATGGCATCTAGACTTCTTTGATGGAAGTCTTCCAGAAGCGTGATCTGTCTCTATACAGCAGGATACTGACTACAAGACCTGAATATTGGGAGAAAGTCTCAGTGAGTGGTTTGGCTACACTCGATTCACATCACTCGTTTACACTTGGTCCACATCTTTAGCGGCTGTGGTGTCATTGAAGATGACACTGCCCAGGAGAGTAAAATGGTCTATGGCCTTTAGTTGCCGACTGTCAATGAAGATCTTGGGTAGGATGTAGATTTCTTTGCCGGGTGCCTGATCCAAGACCTCCATGTTATTCAGGCTGATGCAGAGACCAAGCATCCAAACTGCAATCACAAAGTGGTTCACGCCTGTCTGTAGTGTTTCATCAGTGTGAGCAAGAAGGGAACATTCATCTGCAAAGAGTACTTCCAAAATTAGCTTCTTGAATGTCTTGGTACAGGCTTGGAGATGCTGAGATTGAAGGCTCTGTTGACGTCCCTGTTTTGTTACTGGCACTTTTCTTGAAGCTTGTGCAGCATGAAGACCATACGTGTTGTTGCTCTATTAGCTCTAAACTCACCTTCCTGACTCTCGGGAAGGTTTTCTTTAGCAGTGGTGGGGATCAGCCTGTCCAGAGGAACTATTGACACAAGGGTGATGCCTCTGTAACTGGAGTAGTCAGATTTCAAACCTTTGTTTTTATAAAGAGAGACAGTTACTGTGTCTAAGGTTCCCTGGCATTGTTCCCTCCTCCCAGCACAGTGTGAACAGTGATTTCAACTGTTCAGCAACAACATCACCTTCTGCAGAATACACCTCCACTGGCAAATCATCAATAGCTGGAGCTCAAATGGCTGAACCCCTCACCGAACAAAGGCCACTCATTTAAGCTGCTTGTATGAGTGATCGTATCCTGTTGGTCATTACCCAAAATGCTTGACTATAGGTGAGGGTAGGGATGTAGACTTACAGCTCAGCTCCCCTTTCACCACTACAGACTGGTACAGTGACTGCACTACTGCTGCCGCTGCTCCCAGACTACTGTTAATCTCTCCATCCTTTCTTCTTTCACTTGTGAACAAGACCCAAAGACACTCAATACTTCATACGTGCCCCCACCTTTGAACGCCTACTGAACTGAACTGTGTTTTTTTCAATAACAATACAACATCAACATTTTCTGTTCTGCAATATGAATTACATCAGATTCATATTACATGACCTCTCGTTCCACAGGAGAGGAGTAAGATCACTAAAAGCTCTGATACCGTTTGACTTTTGGAAACTCTGTGTAGTGCTCTGCGGTTTGTGTGTGAGCAGAAATATGTAAATTTTTCAATTCTGAATTTAATATAACATAAAAGAAATGTTAATTCTCGTCAATACTCTCACGGCAGCATTGTGGACCATTTGGAGGCTATTCAGAGAGTTATTGCATCATCCTGATAACAAGAAATAACAATAGTACAGCTTGGCAGTAAAACCTGTGAAGGCGAGTTTTTCAGCATCACTCTGAGATAGGATGCTTCTGATTTTGCACAGGTGAAAAGAAGGCAGTCCTAAAGACTTTCATTACATCTGAGTTCAAAGACATATCCTGGTAAATCCACAATAACCCAAAGGTTCCTGGCAGGACTACTTTAGACCACGGCAATGCCATTAGCAATACATTCAATCTGTGTAAGGACTGTGCTTCAGAGTTACTGAGAGATCTATCCATGTATATATAAATTAAACAATGAAGCTATAAAGTCTGGAGCAAATACAGTTATATTTTGGTGTGTGTTTAGTTTAATGCTCATCCAGACTCTTTTTGACTTAATTTTATGCTTTAAGAGGCATAAAGATATGAAGTCCTAATATACACACATTTCATGTAATCTGAGGACTTTCATCCTTTGTTGTCAGAGCCAGCCTTTTCATACCTCTGTGAACACTCCGCTCAGATTTTTTTTTTACATTTTCCAAAATACCTGCTGAAACTCTAGCACAAGAAGCAACAATCCAACGGCTTCCTTTTGAACAGTCAGCTGAGAAGTAAAATGTCCATATCAGTTTCAAAGCCCAGATCCATCTAAATATGATATTTTCACCAGTGCCTTTTACTCCTAAACTGTTCTGAATACAAAGTAACCACTAGTACACTGTAATTCTGTCTGTGTCTTCTTCTGTGCAACTGAAATCAAAACTATCATCTCTGGTGTAGTCAGAAAATCTGATTTTTAAATGTACTGTCTGTTTTATGGCTAAAAGAATAAAATAAATAAATCTTAATTGGCATCATAAGTACTTTTTTAACTTCTGCCTCTGAGTGGGCTGGCCAGTGTATCGGCTGTAAATTTGAGTGGGGAACTGAGAAGCACTTTACAGAGATTTTTGCTCATGAGACACAATACCAGGCCAGGGGCAGGGAGTGTTCTGGTCGTATAAAAACTTTTTCAGATAAATTCAAAAGCTGCTCACAGGGTAAAAGTAGACCAGCAAATCAACTACTGACATTATCAGTGCCTTTGCCCCAACAGATATTCAGTAGCTTAGTCAATAACTCAAAGTGCAACAGAAGAAATGTGTTGATTGGTGATAAGAAGCATATATATAAAAAAGTTAATATAGGTTTACTATCTCAGAGACCTTTTGAGTTTTCTCAGTGTTTGGATTGATGAACAGAGTTAAAATTACTTTCACAACATTCATATGTAGAAAGGATTAATTTCTTGTATTACACACTGCCAAATGTTTTTATACCAGTATAGGAGAAACAAAACCTCACAGAGGAAATTATTAAATTATCTGGATTTACTTACAGTCACTCTGAGCATGAATAATTTAAAATAAGTAGATTCAGAATATAAGATTATATAATGACAGCATTTCAGTTAAATGGGTAAATATGATAAGAATAACAATGCTACTGGCCACCTTTAATCAGTGTCAGCTGATTAAAGAAACACTAATGAAGGTCTGTTTATGCTTGAAATAAATTAATTAAATAAGCAAACCATATCTCTGTAGCAGAGCACTTACAATAAGTAGTTAGGTCGGTGCTGCCACTGATTAATCTAAGGACTGTACATGTTAAACTCTGTGGATATTGTTTATTTTAAGGGTTTAAAACCGAGCCAGAGTGTTGGCTGCTGGACAGGTACAGGCACAGAAAGTCAAATATTGTTTGACAGGCAGATTGCTCTGTCAAGAAAAGGGACATCCTTGGTAACATGTGCATTGGAGGACAAGGCATAGGAACATCCCATGTCTAGCGGCGATTAAAATCTACTCGGAAGGAAACGAGAACCTTTGTCCAGCATGAAGTCTGAAACCTTGAGGAGGAAATGAAAGCTGACCTTTGGAGAAAACTTCAGCTCCCACAGGAGATACTGCCCACATGTCTGAGACCACACATCATTTTGTGCTCTCAGGAGAGAAAGAAGTTTATCCAGGTGAAACTAACCATCCTGTGGGTAGAGGGCCGTGAGGAAACCAACAGCTGATCCAGGACTGTCAAGACAAAGAGTGGACAACATGGCTGCTCTCAGTGGAAGTGGGATGTCAAGGATTCACAGCTCAACCAGAGTGAAATCTGACGGCAAAAGTCAAGGTCAGAAGAGGAAAACTAATCTCCAAAGGTTGTGAGAAGCAGCAGGGAGGCTCCTGTTGGCTCTGGGATGAAGTGAGAGGATGCTAGCTGGATGTTTGGAGAAGAAGGGCAGTGACTCGGCCGCCACCGCCAACTACAGAGTGTTCTGATTAAAAGTTGAAGGTAGGACACCACTGGACGATATCTTCTCTTCTCCTGCCCAAGGCCATTGAGGATGGATGTTTGAAGGCATCTCTCACCCATGCTTTTTGTAGCCGAATGAATTCCTTACATTCTGTCAGATCTGCAGATGTGATACAAACCAGTTTGCAGACTGTTTTGCACCAATGACCCACAGTCACAGAAAAAGAACATTCATGAAGAAAAGGCGTCCACAACATGTTACACTCCTGAGACCTGTGTTTGGATGCACACCACGAGACCCAGGTTTCTATGCTTTCAGCTGAGGTACTGTAGGCTCAATATGTTGTAACAGGTAAGCAGGAAGTTTCCATCAGTCCCTGTGATCAATGGAGGGAGCTACCACAGCCAAACTATAGCTTTGTTAATCAAATTTCCCTGAAGGAGAGACTGAACCTTCAACAGCTGTCTTCAAGGCTTGATGTTCAATTAACAAGAAAAGGTTTCCCATTTCCTGTCCTCTCAAAGACCCATGTAACTTCAAACATGACAGCCTCTACAATACTTAATGTCTCAAATTAAGCTGAGAGAGGAAGATGTAGCTGATTGAATCACTCGACAGTGAATGTACAGAAGACATTGCCCTGTAATATAACGAACGCTTTAATTAACGCTTGGTTTTCAAACTATTAATGGTGCAAAGAGATGAAATGGAAATAAGCCATTAGAATTTTCTTTTATCCTCAATCACTGTAAGTCGTGAAGGGCAACGTTATATTGTAGTTTAATCATCAAATAGCTAATCAGTCAATCTGTGAAGCACTAATGGGCTGATAACAATCTCATGGGTGGACCTCAGCTGCACTGGAAAAAACTTTATTTAAAATCACTGCTGGCAGCTGGAGCATGAAATAAGGCATATAAAGAAAGGATGACTATGGGCTGTAGTTTAATTTGAGTTATGGGTTATTTTTATCTGCATCAATTTAAAAAAAAAAAAAAAAAGATCCTATTGGATATTTTATGGTTGCTCACAGTTGTGGATGTTCAGGAAAAAATGTAAACAGTAAACTAAAACCTATAAAATGATAATAAAAAAAAGATTGAACTGGTGACAGCAATCTTTTTATTGTTTTAGTGGTTGCCATGATTAAACAGGTTTACATTCGGCCTCCTGCTTCTGTGGATATAATAACAACACTGTAATAAATCACCTCTGTCATAGCATGAGGATATTACAGCTTCCATAATTATCTGTGGAGTCATAAAAAAACACAAGATGTTTACATTCTTTCCTGAAAACACTGAGATAAATCGCATCAGCCCAGGCTTGCAAACATTTTTTTTTCAGTATGATACTACCACCTAGTGACTGCACTGGGCTATATGCACATGCAGTAGACAAAAATCTGCTCAGTCCAATTTGATTATTAAAAATACAGAAGCACACTGGTGTTAGGTCTCCAAATAAGTGTCTTAGTTTCCAGATGCATTCAGTTCATTCAGCAGCACTGTCTGGTGTAGAGTAGATGAGGTCATACAGTCAGGCACAGTAGAAAAATACACTCACAGATATGAAGATGTTGAGCAGATTCTCCAGTGTTGGCAGCTGTGGGATGAGCTTCTGCACCACTTTACTGAACGCCTCAAATATAGAGTGATCGTATATACTGGTTAAATAAAAGCTGTGGAGGTCAAGGAGAAGAATTAGGGAAAACCTCACATTTTTGATTTGATTTGACCAGTGACTAAATCAAATCAGCATTTCAAAGTCACAGTATAAATGACAAATCTAAATAATCAGAAGCAAAATTACAACATTTGGTTACAGTTGTAAAAATAATATATAAGTCAAGATGCAGCACCTGACGTCCTGTTGTGATGGTAGAACAACTAACATCATGATACCTGATTTTGTGGACTCTTCTACCAGAGTTTTCTCTTGTAAATCCCTGTCAGCTTTGGTCACATGACTTAAAATTGTACGTCAGGATTTGGAGCAAGTAGCTTTTGAAAAGTAAACTCTAACATCTATAGACTGCTGTTATTTTAAAGTGTACAGAAATATTTGATCAGCATTTGATATCTTCTGATGCTATGTTCCCTTAACATCAATTTGCTCCTTGGCGCTTTTACACTGGTACCAACTCGCTTCGCTTCACCTCAGATCGCTCGGGATCGGCCCCCGTCAGTTGCATTTACATTGCCGAGGATAGTCCTTCCTCCGTGTAGCTGGCCGTCATTCATGACATCTTTTATGCGATTCTTTCGTTTCTGACCGCGCCATCCAGCTCCCGCTTAATTTTCTCATCGGCAACTAATGACAGAAAGGTTTGCACCTCGTCCTGAGTCCATGGGGCAGGATTTCTAACAGATGCCATTTCTCTTCTTGTTGTTATTTCAAACACTTCTGCACGGTTTGCCGAAGATTTAAAAATGCCGCGTGTTTGTGGTGATTATGTGCCGTGCAGTGATGATGCAACGACGCAGTGACGATTCCGACCAATAAGATTTTAGTACTTTTTTAGGAACTGCAAGAGAGGAGGTACGAAAAGTTGTACCAGGTACCAAGTTCCAGATACTTTTTTGTCAGTGTAAATGTGCCAAAAGCGAAGCAAGTAGGTACCAGTGTAAAAGCGCCATTAGATGGTAAACATACTTGGAGATCTTGGTGAATGTCACAGAAAGACTAAAAGTATTCTGTGGATTTAGGAATATCATTTTGAATTTTTTCATAACACATATCTAATTCACACATTGTGAGGGCAAACACCACACAAAGGCTGCAGATGAAGCTCACCTCAGGAGTATTCGTTCAAGACCTGCATCTGCGAGGTCATCATTGGCTCGTTTGTGGATGTCCCGCTGCTTCTCGATCTTATGGTCGTCTGAGAGGCCGTCCACTTTGTGAATGAACACCTCAAAGTTGATGTCGGGGTTGACTTTGTACGCTCTGGTCACTGTGAGGTGCAGTCGGCTCAGAGCCTCCACATAATCATCCTGTTGTGCAGAAGACAAACTATGTTCAGGCAAAGTGTAAATTCTAAGCAGGAAAAGATGAGTTTCAGTTACTAACAGCTGCATCAATGGCTGCATGAGGTCATCATTATAACACTTCCGACCAATAAGGAAACAAAGACTAATTTAAATCCAGTCCTCTGTGAACACAACTACTGCTCTGTTGGCTCCTGCTCCTGAGTTCACAGCCCAGGTCTAAATTAAAACCACATAGTGGGGGCAGCTGATATGTCCCCTTTGTAATAATGGTGTCATTTTAAATCATTAATGCAGGGATGATTACTCATATAGTGTTTTATATCTTTGGCTTAGTTGCCTGACCTGCGAGTCGATGACAAAGATTAATGCTCCAGTCCCTCTGAAGATCATTTCATAATCGAAGGTGGGGTCAAAGAAGTCGATCTGGCCGGGGAAATCCCAGATCTGGAAGCTGACGAATGAGCTGCTGGAGACGTCCTCCCTGCAGATCTTATTGGTGCTCTCCAGGAACAGAGTCTCATTGGGCGACATTTTATGGAAAACCACCTTCTGGATGGAGGACTTCCCACTCCTTCTCAGGCCCATCAACAGGATGCGAGGTTTGACCTCTCCGTTCAGAGAAGCACTGAAGCCCAGCACTACACAACGACAAAGAAACGCAGCCACTTGAAATCAGGAGGCTAAATCTACAGTGACGTTTCAACGCAACTAATCAGAGGTCCTGACTTGACTGCTCCATGTGAAGAAATGTAAAGTCCATTCAAGTGTCTCTGCTGTAAAAGATGCTAGAAGGCATCAAATTATGTCCATTTACAGTGAGTCAGTGTTTGGCAAAAACAAGAACTCCCATTGTGTCCCAACTCCTACTGACTCCCATTATTACACATGGAACAGTCGCCATTTTTATTCCAGCAGACATAAGCAACTGCAGAGGTGAAGGCCTCTGACATTTATGAAACTATTTACAAGGACATGATTATTCCTCCTTTTTCTTTCTCACCTACTCATCAGAAACATTCATGACTGTTCAAGCCCCTACTGCCAGAAACACACAATCAAGAAAGACTGATGCAAAATATTATTCTTCTGAGACTTATAAGTTTGGTAAAAATAAATAAATAAATGTTTTAAAGGTTGTGATTAACATATACTTGCACACTGTATCTTTTAAACTTTGTATATAACGCATATTTTCAATAACTTCTACTGTCTCAAACAAAAAACAAATTATCTATAAATTTAAAACATTACTTACTTACTTAAATAGGGACATAACTGCCATAAAAAGATCTATTATTATCTTCGACCTTTCATTTCCCAATCATACAAACCAAATATCATTTGTACAAAGCAGAAAAAAAATAAACAACCAAAAGTAGTGACACTAAAAAACCAATGTCGGAAAGAACAGGGTAACATTTATATATGAGTGAAGTTAACTGAAACTCAAATGTTTCATTCACATTCAGATCTGTATCAATGATCTTACAGTGGTGGCAGTAGCGCCCCCCTGCGACTGCAAAGGTAATGCATCATCTACATTCATGCTTCAAATAGTTTTATTGGTGTATTATGCAGTGCAAATACTTACTATCTAATATGCCTAATCTGAGGCATGATGTTAAGTTTGAGACACAAAAACTGTTTGTGAGGGTTTAAATTTTTGTCAGAAATGATATTTGAAATATGTCAGAGTTGTATTAAGTCTGTTAAGGTTCATATCTTGTTTGCTTGTTTTGTTTACATTGTGGTACTTTATGGGTCAGTATGTTAGCAGGGGTTAGCAATCATAAATGAAAAACAATGAGTCTTCTCAGCATGTTTTTAATGGATTATTGTAGTTTAGACAACTTTCTAACACTAGAAAACTAATACAGGTGTTCAAATAAAAGCCTATTTATTTTGGAGTTAGGTGCAAAAGCCATGAGGCACAACGCCACTACAAAATAATGTTACTTAAAGCTCTGAGACATATTTCTAAAGAGTAATTATACCTTAAAAAATATATATATTTTACTCTTTCAAACTTTTTTCAACAATCAAGAAAATCTGCACAAGAGAAGCTGCTGGAGAAACGTCTCGAGTCAAGAAAACAGAGGTCTTCGTCAAATGTAATAAACGTGTTGAATTTATTTTATTATCACGTCTAGTTATAATTACTTTGATATACATACACCGCTCAGCCATAGCATTAAACCGACTGAAATGTAGTGAATACCACTGATTATCTGCTTCCTGTGGCTGCTGTCAGGGTGGATAAAACATATTTTTTAACCATAATTTTCTGCCCCAATATTTTGACAAGCTATGTCATAGTTTGAATTGTGTCTGGGAGATGTCTCCTATAAGACTTGTAATAAACGTACTCCGTTACGCCTCTTAAAGTAACTTTCCAGGTCCGCCCACGAAGCTCCGGTGACGCACAGAGAAAGCAGCCGCGTTAGATAACCAGAGGACGGCCACACACTCAGGACCGCTCGGTAACACTGACACACCGCTACAGCGAATAAAACAGAGCCTCTCCACCCGCTGCTGTGTGACCTTCCTACCTCCGTCCTCACAGCCCAGCTCCGCGTCTGAAAACGCCTCCAGGTCGTCTTCGTCGTCGTCGTCGTCGTAGTATCCCAGCGCCGCGTCCTCCTCATCCTCCCCGCTGAGCGCAGACACCCTCTCGCTCGTCATGCCGCTTTCTCCTCTCCGTCGCCCCGCTTCTGTGGTTTGGATTCAAGCCGCTTGTGGCGTCCAACTTCCCCGCATTGTCAACTGATACGGGAGAGCCATGCTGGTGAACTTTCACCTCCCTCTGCCTCCGGTGCCTCACACACTTGAGCCACACGGGGAGGGTCCTGCACGGCTGCGGCTCTGCTGGCTGCAGGGCTGCACTTCACCCAAGACGACCTGCCAGCCACTTAGATAGAAAGTTTTTAATATGATACAAGCAAGTCTATTTGAATGAATTTACGCAATACCACAGTTTAAATATATTTTTCTTTATTCAAAAGCTTTACAACACTTGAAGTGAAATTGATCTTTTTATGACATGACCATA
>OOFC01014524.1:0-11326 GCA_900323345.1 Pseudochromis fuscus
GCGCGATTGAGAAAGATGGGGGAAGCCCACGGCCGTGCCAAGGAAAGGTTGACGGGAATCCACGTGACTCTGCGGCCGTCACTGGGGCTGGAAAGGGAATCCCTTCCTGTTTCCCCCTGTTTTGTCAGACTACTGCCATGGCGACCCGGTGTTTACTGTACCGACTCGACTGGCAACTGCGCGGCAACAGGCGGATGACGCGCTCATATGGTAATGCCTATTTATAAACGCTTCAACCATAACTCCGTGTGTGCAGATGAGTGTGAACGCAGTGGAAAAGCAGATCTGAAGCAGCAGGCCTCTTATTACATGAGCGACCGGTCAGTTGCTCTGAGTAACAAAAGTTCAAATCAAGAATGTGGACAGTGAATCTCCATGGCAACTGTATCATAACAGAGATGACTGCTGAGTGTGGGCGGGGCTTTCTTCCCCTCAGATCTTCATATGATGTATTAGAGTTATGAGTTGATTTGTACAAAATCCATCTACCCTCCTGAACACTGAAACCTTATGATTTGTTAAAGTTTAAAGTCTTTTTTGGGAACATGAATTCATCTTTCTCCACTCCTACCCAAAAAAAGAGAGCACATTATGCATGCCTTAACAAAATCTGAAATAATGAGAGAGATTCCTGGCACCGGTGAAAAGGACCACCGGATGGTAAAGCTCTGTAGAGCTCAATTAGGAGTCATCTCTATCATTAACTCAAGCCATAAACTATTAATGGTCTCCAGCCATTTTTCATGATAAGGCTTCCCACATTTGAAAAATTCTCATTAGGGCCTAAATTAGGGAGCTCTGGTAGATCAAAATTGGCCTTATCTGGGTTTTTTTAAAAATTCCAAAATAAAGATTTAATGAAATACCTCTCGTCTCTCCCATCCTCCCTCCAACTGTCTCTGTACAGACTGGGTGTGAATACCTCAAAAGTTAATACATGCATGGATGCAGGAATGTCATCCCAAGGTGTGTGTTGGTGAGTTTGCACACACACAGCTGTCTGGTTTGATGCACACACTTCCTCCGCATTGTCAGGTCCACTCCTACGTGGCGTCCATCGTCACATGATTTACCGCAGAATACACAATGACTTAACACAAACACCCGACACCTCTGATTCTCCACCAGAAAGCGAGCGTGGATGCGACTTATAGAATAATATGTCCGACCCTCCTTTCTTCTTCCTCCACCCCCAACATTAAAAAAAAAAATCCCTGAATTTTAAACAGCTCCATAGGAACCAAAATGAAAGCCATGTAAAAATTAATATTACATTTCCGTGACTTCCTATGCTGTTTAAAAAGTAATGAGACTGAATAAAAAAGCACTCAACTTAATAGCCTTGAAATATTGTGCCCCTGACATTTCATCTGCACTTCCAGGAAGCAGACAGTGTTCAAATTGTTGGCAGCGTAACTCGCCTTTTACATAATGCTTGTGTCCATTTGATAACTTAATTGTTCCCGGGATTAGTAGGAAGCTTTTAAACGCATTCAGGCAAACAGCTCAAGGATGACAGCGATGTCTGAAAGTTGACAAGTTTGAACAGAACGAAGCTCGGAGGAGTGTGTGGATACACCGAGACATGCAGCCAGTCACATACTCACACACTGCTCCTCAATCCGTTCTGGGTGTGATCCTGTGGAGCAGTGCAAACGGGGATATCCCCCGATGGTTTTCAAAGAGAGCTCTGACTCACTGCCAAACAGTGTTTTTTTTGTTTTTTTTTTCCGAGGAGAACACTGCGTCCTGTTTGCAGCTCCAGAGGAAGCCCCTGTTCCCTGGGAAGGAAACGCCTTCCACAAGTTCACTGCACATATTTACTGTGAACCCTGTCCTGACTCTTCAGGTCAACATGACTTAGTGCGAGAGGAATGCAGACATAAAAAACCAGCTGAAATCATTACGAGCTGAACTTCAAATGAAAGTTATTTGAAATTTTCTTTTGCGAAGAAATCAATGTGTCTTTGGTGTGTGATTTTGACTTAGTGTATTTGATCAAAACTCTACTGACTGAATAAAACAAATCAGTTCAATGTCGCATTGAAACTGTATTTCAAGAGTATCTAACTTCTGTACTGTGACCATAGACTGTTTGTAGAAATGGACAAAGCAAGTGTGACGTCACCCAAGTCTGTGGACTCGGGTTTTGAGGCCAGGAGATCGGCATTTGAATGTCGCCATAATGGTTGTTTGGAGTCAGAAGTGACCATATTTGGATATGACAGACGGATTGAGGAGGTGGGTCTGAACCTGAGATCACTGTTACCCCTTTTCCACCAAACAAGAACGGGTGCTAGGTCCGTGCTTAGTTGGTTCAGATCACGTTTCTCCTATGAACCAGTTTGCTTTTCCACTGGCAAGGAGCCAAGTTGGGGCCACGTCACCGTAAAAGGTCTGTACGTCATTGTATAGGTAGCCGGTTCACAACAACCGGCCGCTAGCAAGCTAGCTGCTGTTCAGTTCACAAATTACTGTTACCCTGTTACTATCCGTCCATGAAAAAAAAAAAAATTTCAGCAGATATTCTAGTTACAACATGATTGAGTTAACAAAGCAGTGTTGCATTGCTACATGTGGTATTTACTCACTTTTGGGAAATGACAATGTCCTCCTAGTTGCATATGACGGCGAAGCGCAGCCTCACTGTAATAATGTTTAAATGGAGGAGCTTGTGTGCATACAAGTGCTGTCCCCGGTTTTACAAATCTACACTGAGATCCAAAACCGTATTACCATTACTTTACTCTTGTAGTATCGCTAGCTGTGTTTCTACCGTCGCTCCCCCAGCTCCTGGCGTAGTCGCTGCTGAGTCGGTGCTAAGTCTGGCCCAGCAAAGAAGTGGCGCCAGAGGTAGCCCCTGTTTTAGCAGCTAGGGCCGGTTCTTGCGGCGGTGGAAACACAACAAACTGGGGCTAAGTCAGGAACTGGCCCTGGAACCTGTTTGGTGGTAAAGGGGTATGTGTAATGTGTATGTGACTCGACTTCAGCACTGCTCTCATTGGAGACCAAGCTTGTCAATCCAGCTAACCACGCCCCTAAATCTTTCTCTGTTTTAGAATTTTATTGACTATTTCATGATTGAAAATAATGATCTTTGAATTGAACTCAATCAGAGTCAGAGTTTCTTGGAGCCAGCATCTAGTGGCTGTTGTTAATATTGCACTTTTTTTGTACTTCATTGGTCTCTTTTTTGAGGCCCACTTTCTTCATTTATTTCTATCAACAGTCTATGATTGTGTGTAAAAAAACATGGAGCAATGTGATTGGACCATTGAAACAACAAAACACCAAACATTAGTAAATAAAGTTACCACTATGCAGTAATTAACAACACTGTTCCAACTCACTACTCATTACTACTACAGCTGCTAGTACTCTCAGTCAGTGTTTTCTGGTGGTAATCTGAACTGTGATGCTAACAGGAGATTGATTGACAGGTGGATGGAATAAACCAAGAATTAAAATAAGTTAATGAACAATACAACCAGTGATGGGATCTAAAAGGATTAAAAAGCCATTTTTTAGTTTCAGGTGGACTTTAAAGTGGTCAGGTACACCAAGATCAAGGTGCTGTATGAATATGTGTATGATGAAAACAAAAGTGGAACCAGAACCGAGCCCTGTGGTACTCCATATCTAATTAAATACAGCGACAGGTGAGTTACAGAGAATGAACTTTGTGACCTCTGGGGAGGAAGTGGACAAATTGGGAGCAGTTGAAGATGTTGCAACAGCAAACTTCCTCTCAGTATGGAATAAATATTTGTTTCAAATATTGCAGTCAGCTCAGGTACGTGATTGAAATCTGATGTGAAAATAAAAATGATTATTAAGTAAGTGAACTTTAACACAGTGTGCTCTAAAAGGATTCAAAATATATTTTTCATTTCAGGTGAATTATAAACCAACTGTTGTGGATTTTCTCCCAGCATCTGAGAGAAAAGTTATTGCTGGGCCCTGCGAGTGCACAGCGGATACAAACTGTATTACCATTACTCTGTAGCTAAGCTGTAACCTCACAGGACTCAAGGTTCCCACTCGCTCCAAGAAAATGATTTTCCAGGGCATTCACTGTGACATAAGGCTGGTGTGACGGAGGAAATCACGACCCAGACTATAGGTTACATAAGTTTCTGCGCGTTTCCTTTAGAACATACTGTGAAAAACTTTTCGATGTACAGATCCATTATGTAATACCATCAGGGAGGTGTCTGATTACTCCTAAATTCAGTCTGCTGAATTACAATGAGTCCAAACATACAGTCTTAAGGAAATATCTTCAGTCACAAAAAGAACAAGGAGTCCTGCCAACAGATAGTATGACCCCTATAAAGCCCTGATCTCAACATCACGGTCTTATCCTGGGATTACATAAAGAGACAGAAGACATTCAGACTGCCCAAATCCATACAACTGTGGAAAATTAAACATCTTCCTGCCAAGTACCTTCAGAAACTCTGTGCTGGTTTAAAGGCAAAGGGTGCTCTCACCAACTATTGATTTTTTTTTCTGTTTACTGCACTTTGTATAAAATTCACAGCAATGTTTTTTGAAAGCATTCCCTTTTTCTTTTAGATCCCATTTACCTATTTTATGACTCCAAGAACAAACAGCCTGACCTCTAAAAATGCTCAGACTGCAGACAAATACACAACAACACAATGTAGTAATTATACATCTGTTTCCTGCTCCACTTATTGTAAAAAAGTGTAAAGATAGTTAAAAACAGCTTAAATCGCACTTTCATGTTAATACAATCGTTCTTTTATTTCTGAAAATATTTTCTCCACCCAGACAACAGTGACACCACGTCCGTCATTTTATCTCTGTTAATTTCTTATCATCACCACATCAGGTCTAGATGAAGACAATCACTGGATGTGGACTGACACTGACCAATCTATGACCTGGTCTTAGATCTGCACCTGGTCTTGTATTGTCCAGATAGATGTTTTATGTTAAATACTGAAACAATCCATCACTTGTAAATACTGTAAATTTCCCCATTGTTGGACAAATGAATTATTTTATCTTATCTTATTTAACTTATATTCATGAAACCAGAAGGTTATGGAGCGATAAGTGACCATATATGGAGATGAAGGGAGGAGTGAGGAGATGGTTTTGACCCTTAAACCCAAGGACACTGCCCAATGTGTATGAGACTGGAGTTCAGCACCAGTCTCATTGGAGGTCTTTAACTAATGACATCAGAATGACTTGTGGAAAATATATTTCATGATCGAGTATTTCATGATCGAAAATGACCATTTTTAATTGAAGTTAATTGGAGTTTTTTGGAGGCAGCTTCGTCCATTTGTGTATCCAGTCTATGGAACAAAAACATACAAATTGCTCCACAAGGTCGACATTTAAAAAATAAAGGGTACACTTTCATACATATACCAGTGTGTATGAAACTGGACATCAGGTCAGGTCTCAAACTAACCACGCCCCTAAATCTTCCTCTTTTTAAAGCTTTAATATCTCCTTATTGATGAAATGATTTTCAGATGGACCTGATCACTGAGGAGAAGAGTTGACTTTAGTTAATGACATCAGAATGATTTCCTCACTGGCTTCACCTTGAGACCCAGTGGTTACATTCATCTTTCATATACAGTCTGTGGTTCGTACATCACCAGAATTCACAACTGTTGTGATTCCCATGGGAACAACTCCCAGTATTTACATGGTAAGCCACACAGACAGGTGACCTTGTGGCGCAATGGTAGCGCGTCTGACTCCAGATCAGAAGGTTGCGTGTTCAAATCACGTCAGGGTCAATGTTTTAAGGTGCACAGCTCTTCTATATCAGTGGGATTCAGTGGATTGATATATTGGAATGTAAATTAGCAATATTCAGGTAAAGAAAACAAAACTTGTAATGCATTGCAGACATCAGTGAGGGTAGTATCACACTTATAACACTGCTCTGTGCAACTGGCTTTACGAAGAGCACCTACACTAATCCAAAGTGTGTGAAGACATCTATATGGGATAGAGAGTCTGTTATTACTGACTGTAGCTAAAGTCAGTGGAAAAATGTAGTCTTTCCTGATTGAAAATGACCCCCTTTTGAGTTTTTTGAGCCAGCATCTAGTGGCCATTGGTGGTACTGCACTTATTTTGTACATCTACACTGGCTTCACTTTTGAGACCCAGTTGTTACTCCATCTTTTATATATAGTCTGTAGTTCTGACTCACATTTGACATCCCCACAACTGGAGCTAGAGAGATGGTTTTATATTAGCTAAGTGTTAGCAAGCTAACATTGGCAAGCTAGGCTCTTGCTAACATCACTTTACGAAAAGACAAAGACAAGTTTAACGGTGTAATAATTCGTCCCCAATTATAAGCTAAGAGGAGTAAATGAGATGGATAAAAAAAAAATGTATCACACTGTTGGTTACCTGCTGTGTGCAGCCAATCAGGGAGGTTCTCACGGTGCATATCTAATTTTTTTACTTTGCTGGTTAAGTTGATAAACAAATATTTTCTTCTTTGAAACAGGAGAAAGATCCCCACGAGCATCATTTAAAGAGGATGTTTAGTCAGAAATGGTCTCAGTGTGTACTTCCACATGTTGAATTCTGTAAAAGCCCAGGTAGCTTAAAAGATACTGATGGTTAGCGAACACTGGGTTGTTGACAAGGGGAAAACAACCATTTAAAACTGCTGTGGGCTACAGACAGGACTGTGAAAGTGTCCCAGCAAAGCCTGTCCTCAGATGTCAATCAACCTCTGCCTTAGGACACATCTCACAGAGGTGTAACTCTTCAACATTAATATGTTCATTAACGGTTTTATTCTCAAATGTGCACAGTGTTGCAGTTTCACTATAGTCCATGTTTTTTCAGTATTCAAATTATGGCTTCGCGTTGGTACAATTAGGCATGTGGGTTTGTTATCTGAAATAACCTCTAAATCCTGTTCAGTGACCTGCGAAGGAGGCGAAGTATGTGCTACAAAGTTCTTCTGAGGACGCCACACACACAAGGTTAACATGCTAATCCTCAGAAGAAAATACACCCTTTTTTTTATGAATAAGTGAGAATGGCCTCCAGCAAAGGAAAGCATTCTTAGAGTGCATCCGAGGCAGCCAAACACACACTCTGCAGCTCTGTGCAAAGTTAACTAATTGCATGCAGTCAGTTTCCAGCGTCCGTGTCCTTTTCAATGCAGCGAGCACCCAGCTGAAATTACTGAGTTAGTATAATAAGCTTTTCAACCTTGTTAAATATAAAGCCACGGCCTCTGCAGAAACTATAAATTAGTGCGATTCTATATTACTGACAGTTCTGTGCACCTACACAATCAGTTACTGCAGCATATGAATGAGATTATTTCTATCCCATTTAAATTTTACTGCCTGCAAACAGTCATCAGTCGCTGTGTGCTTTTGGACTGGGAGGCTTACAACCCCACTGTAGTAACACAAACAAACTGAAGGCTGCGTAATTGGAAACATCTGGATGTCATTTTGGTCTTTTCAGTCCCGCAATCATGAACGCTGTAACGTCTTATTTGGCCATTTGCAACAGGGCAGACTGGAAGGAAAAAAAAAACAGAACAACAACAACACCAACAACTCCTGAAATAAACATCCTTCACTTGCGGTTAGGGAGGACGACATGTACAACTGAAGCAGGAAAAAACAAAACCTTATCAGGCAACACTCCTGTCGTGTCTTGTCGTCGCCTCCAAAAAAATGATAGTATCACTTTCAGGGTTGTATGGAAATAATACCTGAGCATGCCTGTACACCACTTTCTTATTATCAGTGGTTTTTTAAAGTGCTGTCTGCACCAGATCAGTGCAACAAAGATCAAAGCCTGGAAAACAATGTTCACACTCGGTTGGTTTCAAGCGTCTTGTGTGATTGGATCACAAGTAGACAGCACTAAATACAAGTGTGAGCGACCACCGAAAAACACTTAAACCACATGTGGAGGTCGACTGGGACACATGTGACCACTATCTTTTGCAGTGTGAACACTAATACATCCTGATGCGTCCAAGCACACTCCCAAAAATTTAGGGATAGGAGTGTGGGGGGCCAGCATGTGTCAATGTATCACCTGCAGGTCTTGAACCAGTGCCACCTTCTCCACCTTCTCAAGGATTAAATTGCATCTGACAGGTGAATAGCCCCAGAAAAGCAATACAGCAGGGATTAGAAAATGAAAATAAATGAGCTTTTAGAGCCTAATGAAGGATTTAACCTAAATGAAGCACAGGTGGCCGGTAATAGGTGCTGCCTCCACATCCTCAGCCGGGGCAGGGTTTGAAAGATTTCGAGGCATTTCAACACCGCCCCCGCCTCCCCCACCGCGGCCTTGCTTTTGGTATTTACTCACGCTTTTCCCGGGGTCGCGGTGTCACTGGGCTTAGCCGATGGGAACGTGCCGTTTTCCAGTGTTTTCATTGGCCGGGGAGAACATGGGAAAAGAAAGCCGGGCATCCTCTGAGGTCCCACCCCCCAGCACTCTGCAGCGTTACCACACATGTAACCCCTTCTGCTCCGGACGTGCGAGGAAACAGTGATGTCAGAAAGATGGGGCTTGACCTTTGCGGCCTCGTTTCATGGGAAGAACTTTAACCCAAAGTGACAAAGTATCCTCCTGGGTTCGGAGCCCGGAGAGGAATTTCAGCACTGATATTCATAACACTTAGAGTTCATGAACTGCTGTTTTAGCTGGCGAACATTACTTCAGATGCGAGGGGAGTAAATATATGAGTATTTATGTGCGCTCAACAATAGCTTCCAATCCTCTTTTGATAGATTAAGTAAAGCACCACAGGCCGTGTAAGAAAAATAGGGCTTATTTTATGATTAAACAGCTACACGATCAAAATTATCCAGATCAAAGGAACTCCCAGAGTTAAAACTGAATAAAAAATTACTCGGTGGAATTAATTTATTTTCTATTTTCTCTGTTAACATGTATTACTTTGCATTTGGCATTAGGCGGCTACAGCTTTCACAAATTGGCTTTCCCCTCCTTTTCTTTCCTCTTGCTTTATACATTTGTAATCAGATATTAGCAGCTGATGTTTCAGATATTACTCAAGCTGTGCACAAGGATCCCCTCTCTAATTCAAAGCCTGTTGTGTTGACTCTCACTTCCCGTACTTAGAAGTTAGTCATTTTCCAGTGTGAGTGGCAGTTGGGCAAGAAAAGAAAAAAAAGAAAGAAACACTGTGCACTTGTTGTGTTATGTCACCATCGTTACCGTCCACATACAGGACGTTTGACCATTCCCTGCACTTTGAGTCACCTCAGGAGCGTCTATATGTTAATCTGCAACATATTCCAAGAAGTGCACCCATGGAAAAAACTAAATGTAATGCACCCTCCTCGCTTGAGTTGCTTAGGAAATAGCATGCTGCATTATAAATGAGTGAAACAACAATTACTGCACACTGTATACTATACATTTACTGTGTAATTGCTTCTAATTTATCACTGAAAAACCCACAGCTCCAGTGTTTTTTTTGGGGGGGTTTCGCCCACAATTCTATTTGCTGGAGAGAAAAGGATCCACCGCATTAATTATTTAAAACCTTCCTCATAATGAGGCAAAAAATATATACAACCTGGCCAAAATATTTCACTGAGACGGGTTTAAGGATGAAGAGTGTGTGGTTAAAAGTGGGAGAATCCACATTGCACTTTGAAAGAGGTGGTTTTTGTGTCCTTTTACACCTACATGTCATCACTCTGTGTCGTAAATTCAAATCTATTTGCATCTTTTGACATATCCTCTTCTGTTTCTCTGGGGGATTTTCCACAATGCTATTAAAAAAAAACTTGAGACTTGTGTTCTTAAGGCTTTTTACAGTATATGTATCATGTACAGGCAGATAATTGAACCTGCAGCTAGTTTTTCTACCTAGAAGCATCAATGTCAGATTCAAACCCGACCCCACATCCAAGCCACTTGATAAAAGGGTCTTTATGTGTGTGAGCCCCCAGGATGCATATACACAGTGATCTCTGCTCCTCCCATGAGTATTCACATCAGTACAGTATGGAAGTAGCCACTTAAAGTGTCTATCACTTGATAATGACAGACGCCACACTATAAGTGCACTAAAATTAGTCGTCATTAAAGCAACAGGAATACATTTATCCATACATACAGTAGGCACATGGCACTGGTGTTGCTTTTTAAAGGAGGCGTATAGTGAAGAAATGTCTCCTATAGATGTGATTTTGTCTTGTGTTGTTCACGTTATTGCTCCAGTTCAATGGTAAGTGCTTTATGTTTTGTTTACATGTGTAGCACTTTGTGGTTTTTTGTTGTTTTTTTCTGTCGACTGGATATAGAAATGGACAAAGCAACTGGATCTAAAAAGTGAAGGTGCAATACTCCCGACGGCCACTAGATGCTGGCTCCAAAAAACTCAGGCTCCAACTGACTTCAGTATAAAAATGGTCCAATCCAAAGAGAAACAGCATTTCGAGACTACCTTACTTCTGTATTTTGATGTATTTACCACCAAAAACAGGACAAAATGTTTGGAGCAATTTGATTGGACCATTCAGACACAACACAACAACATAGCTAGCTAGCTAATGGTACTAGATCTCTGCATTACATTACTAGATAATCACACCAGTATCGTTAGTTAGTACTACATACAGTATTGTTACAGTGTCATATTTGTAACATGTACGGTCCCAACAAACTACCGTATTTTCCACATTATAAGCTCCACCTAAAAGCCTTTAATTTTCTCAAAAACCAACAGTGCGCCTTATAATCTGATGCCCCTTATATATAGATCAATATTGCTTAATTATGGCTGCCGTAGTCAGGGGGCGTATATTGTGTTTGATAACGTTTGATTTACTGTAGCGGTATCAGACTGTTACGTGTTTACTGAATCAGGGAAAAGTTCCCTCCACGTTTGTGATGCACTAACTACGTGATAAAAAGTTGCACTACCTGTTGTACCTTGCTGTTGGTAAAAGATAATACTACGTCACGGACGTTACCTCAGAGAAAAAATAAAACAGCTGTTCATGTAGAACTGTGACAAATGGAGTTGGAAATACATTGTTTTCAATGAAGGCGGCGCAAATACCAGTAAGAGCTACTGGTACGTACGGTACCGTATTGTGAATGTACTAGCTTGTTTTGGAGTGAACAGAGTTGTCAGAACGTTGGTTTGTTTTCTATTAATAAAGTTTGACTGACTGACTTATCTGACTGTTTTGTTGACATTCACTTTAGTGCAGCTTCATCTAGATGAATGATAACACAACCCCAGACACTACAGTAGTTTCTATTCTATGTGCCTTATAATGTGGTG
>OOFC01014526.1:0-16544 GCA_900323345.1 Pseudochromis fuscus
TCCCACATCACTTGTGTGTATAAATCCCTCCACGTTTGTGATGCACTAACTAGGTGATAAAAAGTTGCACTACCTGTTGTACCTTGCTGTTGGTAAAAGATAAAACTACGTCACTGACGTTACCTCGGAGAAAAAAATAAAACAGCTGTTCATGTAGCTTTGAACTGTGACAAATGGAGTTGGAAATACATTGTTTTCAACGAAGGCGGCGCAAATACCAGTAAGAGCTACTGGTACATACGGTACCGTATTGTGAATGTACTAGCTTGTTTTGGAGTGAACGGAGTTGTCAGAACGTTGGTTTGTTTTCTATTAATAAAGTTTGACTGACTGACTTATCTGACTGTTTTGTTGACATTCACTTTAGCGCAGCTTCATCTAGATGGATGATAACACAACCCCAGCCACTACAGTAGTTTCTATTCTATGTACCTTATAATGCGGTGCGCCTTATATATGAAAACAGTTTTAAAATAGGCCATTCATTGAAGATGCGCCTTACAACCCGATGCGCCTTATAGTGCGGAAAATACCGTATGTGTGTGTTTTAGAGCTTTTTTGTGGTGGAAAATAATCTCAGCACAAAGGAAACAAATAATCTAAATTGAGTGTAAAGTGTAAACATTTCAGCAGAAAGTGACAGTTAGTGAAATACCACCAGTCAGTCTGCATATTGACTAAATGTGAAAGGAAAGCACAGATCAGTGTGGGCGGTTGGAGACTCTCTGCTAACCACAGTACACAGTATTGTGGTGCGCACATGATAAACATGTTATTTTACGTCGAGTTTCACAGCTCAACCATGACACCAGAGGAAAACATTATTCACAGTCAAACTGACTGGGCCTGACTCCTCATGTCTAGATTATTCTTCTTCTTGCTTTTACAAATCTGTCAGTGTTCGCTGCCATCAGCCAAGTGGTTAACACATTCGTTATGGTTCGCACATTTCAAAGTAAACTGAGGTTCGCTTTCAGTGATTGGGCCATTGCAGAGAATTTCTATGAAATAAAATAACTATCCCTAATTGGCCTATCAAATGAATTCTTTTCACTGACATCATTTTCAAACATTTCTTCCGGATACAATCCTTTCGGGCCAGATTTGTGTGAAGTAAGGCGCACTGCTGTTCTAAAGATCATCAGAGCTTATTCCCCGGGCGGTGTCCAAACTTTATAGAGTAGTATAAGGCAAGCCTTCCCTAATAAAAATACAGGTGCTTTTCTTCCTCTTCCAAAGACTTTTGCAGACCCCGTACAGCTAATCAGCGATATATCATTTATTTATTCTTTGACTGATCTGGAGTCAGTGCTGGACAGGACCGTGTTAAGACATCCCCTTCTAGTACATTCTTGCAGTTTGTGAATGATTTGCCAATCTTCTGCCAACATTAAAATGCTAACTTGTACATCTCCCCGGTGGAAAAAAAACGATCCCCAGCTTTGAAGCAGCTGAAAGTGCACAGGGATAAAAACTCTATACAATTTCCACATGAAATAGGAAGACAGGGGTCCACAGGGAGACGCTAAATTGAAACTAAGGCTGTGCCTGATAGACCACAGGATATGCCTGCAAAATTTAGACATATCAAAATGGCGAAAAAGTCTGTTAGTGCCCATTCATATAAACTGAATGGCTTGTAATGTTCTCAGGCCCGTGGAGGATACTTGCAAGGTTGAGGAAAGACTACAGGAAGAGCAGAATGGTTTTGACATAACTTTATTTTAGTGCACTACAGGTTTTCTCTCCTCCCTGCAGTTTAATGTTGTATTCCACTGGGTCCCGGAAGGAAGCAGCCCAGTAAATCCCTACTGCTGGACTTAAAAAGGAAATGGTATCTGAAGACAGGTGAAAAACTGAAAGATAAATACATCCAGGCCTCTCGCCTGCAGTGTTTCTCTCCAGAGGGTCGTCTCCCAGCCACACAATATAATGGCACAGGCGTTTGGTTTAAATTTAGCCCGAGAGGAAGCTATAACGATGAAATAACACTTGCTCACTTTTAAATACATATTTCATTTTCGTGAAAAACTTGCTTTACATGTTGTAGACCACCGGCTGTTTCTTAGATAAGCCAGTCTGGCGATGCAGGTATCTGGGTTTTTAGGCCAATTTGCAGCATTTAATTGGGAGAAAGTACACATTTTAAAACCACACAGGAGATCCTCTGTGGGGGGTGGTGGGGGGGTATGTGAATTAGGAAGTCTTCACTTAGCTGGGTGTAATGAACTGAGCCGATGTGCACCCCTGTAAGGTTTTACATTTTACCTTTTTTTATTTGGAGGAAGGAGGTTGGGGGTTGAAAGGTAAACAATGAGAAACTCTGCAGCCGCCTCAGCTGCTCCCAGTGCGCTTCAAAGGGGTTTCCATATGTTTTCAAGATTTGAACCAAACTCCGGTATCGCCATTTAAAGACCTTCCAGTTAGTGTGTTTCTAATACTGCTGCAGGGAAACATGCACTTGCAAAAACAACTGAATAAACCATACTGGAGAGTAAGCTGTGTAAAATATAGCAGCAGATCTGTTCTCTTTGTTACCGTGTTTCTAAGATGTTGTAGGTTTGTAATCACTATCAGGGTGTGTCCTGCCATAAAACATCCACCATCTGCTCAGCTCCAAGTGCTTGTCATGGTAAAATGAATACTAGTGTTGTAGCTGGTATCCAAAACAGCAGTGAGTGGTTTATGAAGTCATTTACTTAGATCCGAATGATCTATCTCAGACGAGATCTATTAATCTAATAGATAATTTCCAACGAGCCGCTATAACAATTTGATGCATCTTTTATTTATCTATTGTTGCAACTTATTTGGAGGTATTAAAGTTTTGTCGCTACAGCCAAAGCCATAAAAAAAGACCTGTGCACAAGAGGAAAAGTAGAACAGCTGCATTGTCATCTTAACTTTAAGCCGAGTTCATTATTCTTTACTTAAAGGTAATCAGTGAGGCTCCCTACTTCGTGAATTGCACGACACAATATTTACATATCTGCTTTAATCATTGCGGTTCATTTATTTTTACCCTATTAAAATAAACATGCTGGAGTATTACCAGCTGGCTAAAAGAATGGCGAATTAAAAAAAAAAAAAAAAATACACTATAAACCCAGAAATAGTGAATTGCTTTGGTATGAGGAATTTCTACTCAAATGGTAGCAAGCAACTGCTGTACATGAGAGCATTCAGGAACTGTATCTCTTCAAGAGGATGATATATTATCAGCGATTTTGCAAGGGTCAGCAGATCACGATGAAATTGTACAAAAGCTCAGAATTACAATATGACAATATACATTTTATATCCTGAAGGACAAAAGGGGGGCCTGCAATAATCTCTGAACAAGATGTAAACCAAATGTGCGGAAAAGCATAAAAAAGCACCATGAAACCCAAGTGTTTCAATGTCCAAACATGCCATGACCGCGGACCATCTGTTTTTCCCTTGTTACATTGGGAAGCCAATGGAGAGGTCCACAGTGATGCGTAACCTCAATAAATATCGTAGGTCCACAGAGACATCCCCCAATTTGTCCACTGGTGATTCATCTGGGAACTAATAGAGGAAGACAATAAGCAGCGAGAGGGACCATCTGAAAGACATCAGTAAACATGTGCGTAAATCACACTGACCCAGAGCGACGGTAGGAAAAGTCTCTCTCCACAAAATCATCTTGTGGTTGGATGAGTACAGGGCTGACCGGCAGGACGACGTTAAGGCTATTCCCAGATTCCTGATGCTTTGGCCTGCATGAACTATGAGAGCTTGTCCTTTCAGTGACCGTACAAGTAATTATGTATTTACAAATGGATTACAACACTGTCAGTTCCTGCCAGCTGAAGCTAAAACAGCTGCATGTCACGACCTAAATCTACCTGGTACACACCTGGAGTTATTTATGACTGAGAGAGTCACTGCTTTATGTCGTTTTACATCACTTTTCAGCAGAAAATTTGTCATTGTAGATCACAGGCTTATTCACACTGCCATAAAAATGACACATCTCATTTTTCCTTACCTTATACGCAAATTGAATGATTTATAGCAGGAATCCATGGAAATAAATATATATATTTTAAAAATCATATCTGAATTTAAATATGGTATAATAAAAGATCCCAATGGGAGCCACGGTTCCTCCCATTTGACATCAATAACTACAACTGTCATAACTTTTCCACCCACAGCAGAGTTGCCTGCCAAAAGCTAGCAGCGAGGACAAAGGGCCAAAGCCTGCTTTACTTCTATATGAAAGAAAACGGCAAACAGAATTGGTTTGACAAGACAGATGGGAGAAGATCTTACTATGAAAAGATACAAATGTATAAAGGTTGAGATGTTGAGCTGTTTCAATGTTGGGAACATAAACTATCTTTGATTCAATAAAAATGACAACAAAATATCAAAGTCAGTGTATCACTCGCTAAGCTGGACGAAACAACTAGCTGCTTAGCTAGCTAGCTAGTTCCATACCAACCACGTTTTCCCTTCTACTTTGGTTACGCAGTTAGTTTGCTAGTATCAACTTACTAATGAAGTTGAGTCCCTCCAGATCCCTTGGGAAGGACTGTTAACTGCAGAACAACTTGTTTCGTGCTTTAAAATAGAGCGCATTAAATAACTCAGCAAATAATAAAGTCAACAAATGTGATTAAGAAGTACTTAATGTGACACTGAACGTACTGTACCTTTTTAGTCTGGCTCCATCTGCTAACTGGTGTAACTCATGGTGTCCAATCTAAACTATTGAACCAAATTTAATAGCTTGTTTGGATGAAACATCTTTTGTTTATGTATGTCCAGCGTACAATTGGTAACCACAGAGTCTTAAGCACTGAAAGTACTTAAGTTGTTTTATGCCTTTCTTCAAATAAATATTTCTTAAAATAAAAAAAAAGGAACAAGACGGCTACACTACAAACGGGGAGTGATCGAGATACTTTGGCTTTACTTCTGTGAAACTGTCCTGTCGTCCATATTTGCATGTAGTCTATGGTGGGAACATAGACTGTGTATAGAAATGGACAAAGCAACTGGGTCTCAATAACAAGGCCAATGCAAAAGTGCAATACAATTGACAAATTGACAAATACAGTGCAATACAGTAAATTTCCATCATGAAATACTCAGTAAATACATTTCTTTCACTAGTTTTTCCAGTGCCATTAGCTAAAGTTAATTCTTCTCATGAGTCATCTGGTGGTCTCCAGTGAGACCAGCCCTGAAGTCCAGTCTCATACACATTGGCCAGTGTCTACATGTTTAAGAGTCAGACCTGCCTCCTCACTTCCTTCAAATTCAAATATGGTCATTTCCCCAACATGGCAACATTCAAATGCTGGTATCCTGGCTTCAAAATGTGATCAGTCAAATCAGGTGACCTCACATCAGCTCTGTCCATTCTGTATTCAGTGTATGGGTGGGAAAGATCTCTGACCTCCCACTGAACTCTGCCCCAATTATTTTCAGTTGCTATGTGCACCAAGTTAAACTAAACTAAACTAACTAAAGCTAAATATTCTACAATGAAATCTACTTTTTGTTGTTGTTTTATTTCTTTTTACCAACAAAGGACTGCAATTGAAAAGCCTCAACAGCAGGCTCCTCATGTTTAGACTGCTGATTTAGCCTGATGGAGTAAAAAATGTCAAGCATCATGTCACGAGGCTCACAGTTGGAGCACTTCTACAGTTTGGATTGATATTAAATTCCAAAGTCAAAATGATTTAAAAGCTGCATTACAAAATATGGCGTATGGTTCAATATGGCTCTAATAAAAAGTTGAAGGCACAACTAAAACTTGAAATGGGAACACATAAGAGGGGAAAAAACACTTAAGGAGCCATGGTCCCTCACACTTCCAGGTCTATCAACACTACCTCAGTGAGTTAGCAACCGGCTCTGTTTAAAACAAGAAGTACATAAAGAGAACCTCAATAGGCATCAGTCCATCCATCCATCTTCTATTCCTGCTTATCCAGAACAGGAGGCTGGATCCTATCCCCCAGGACAGACTGCCAATCCATCACAGAGCCAACTCACATACACCTCAAAAGGCATGACACAGCTAAATAAATGATTTTATGCTAAAAGTTCAAAGCTAAAGCTAGTGCTTTGTGAGCCAGGAAAAATGTCATCGTTCTCTCCAGTCGATGATATAAAGACGGAAACTACTTTCCTGTCTCTCCTTTGGTTTTATTATAGAAAAACATACTTTAACATAACATACATCAAACTGTATGTTAGAGATAATTTATGTTATAAAAAGACTTTAATAATGAGGAGTAACTCAACGGTTTGGAAAACCGCTACTTAAGGTGACAAGTTTGGTTGGAGATACTGAGCACATCCACTCAGTTCTGAATGGGATATCTGTACAACAGTGTGATTAGCTAATGATATGTTTTTGACTTTAGAAGTTTAGGGCAAGTTACAAGTGCAAGTAGTAAGCTATTCAGTGAAGTATCTAACGTCTGTATCGTGATGTATTTCTAGCAACAACAGTTTTTGTAAGCGGGAAAAAATGTTTGGAGAAATTTAATAGGACCATTGAAACACAACAAAACACCACAGCTAGCTAGCTAATGCTCCTAGATCACCTAGCTATTACATTACTCGGTAACATTAGTACTACATACTAACAAACAATAGTGTTAAGCTACGTTCACACCAAACGCGAGGCAAATTTTCACCTTGTATTACTTGTGCAAATGTGACTGCTGGATGCATTCAGGAGATTTCGCAATATTCACCTTCAGCAGCCAATAGGAGTACTCCTCCTGGAAACTGTGGTGAACGCTACTTCCACCATCAACAATAAAGAAAATTGCAAATATTTCTGCGTTTTAACTCTTGTAGAAAATGTGTATTTAAACATAAAACTCCCAGTTTTCTTCAACCCAACTGCATATTTAGATATGCTTCTGTTTTTTTTAATAACCAGAGCCTATGATTAATGCCAGGGAAGCCTAAATCTGAGTAATTTCAACCTACAGTTACTCCTTCAGCAGCAGACACATTAACACTTTGCTGTAAACACCCATGCGCATGAAAACTTCATACTCATATATCAAAATCCATCTAATCCATATGCAGTGACAATTTTATTGTGCTCATAAAACGCTCGCAACTGCCCTTAAGCACATTGTATTTTCAGAAGGCGTTTTAAAAAGGCTTAAATTACACTCAAACAGCATCAGGATGAATGGATTGGCAGCACTAATACGAGAGCACTTTTTTTTTCAAGACAGGGAATTTTCCTCCGCTCTGCTTTGCCAAGAGCAGGAGGGGAAAATCAACCCCATTCAACTATTTGTCAACTCCCTTTAGAAACATTTAATAGTAATAAAATTTATGGCTCCAGTTTCCAAAGGATACTGCCAGTGAAGTTCATCTTTACGAAAGTGGTTGTAAAAGCTACCATTGTTTCACATTTTGATTTATGACTCAACCTTTCGCTGAGGTTTTAAAATATAAACACAGAAGTCCGCAGGTAGGGTACGAATATAATGTATGCGTGCGTTTATATATCTATCTATCCATCTTTTTACCAATGCTGCTGGTCAGCGCGTCCATTCAGTCAATTCCATACTGTCCATAAGGAATAGAGGCTGATGAAGATACACTGTCCTGTTTGTAGATGAGCAATGACAGTACCAGACAACTTTCAGGAATCTACAGGAGCTTCCAAAATTGAGTTGCCATATGGCGGCGATGCTTAAAAGTTACCTCGAGGCAGGTTACGGCATGAACTCATATGTCATGTCTGTCAGCTACATTGAATTGCTATTAAAACTTTGATAAAAACCCTCCATACATCAGGTGAATATTCAAGCACGAACAGAACAATTGAAAAGACCAGAGTCATCATTTTAGGATTTTAGATGGAGGCGAGTCCCTTCAGTGTGATTTCCTCATTCTCTCCATTTTGAAGACTTTTGAGCTCCTTTCTCCATTATTCCATTACAATATAATTCACGAGATATAAAAAACACATTAGTCATACCATGGATCACAGTTCAAAGTGTAAACCTTTTATTGTACAGTGCAGGATCGCCTATAATAAGGTCATTAAAACACGGCGTAGTGGAGGTGGGTACGACGGGGGAAAAGGGAACCATGGTCAGAGTGAGTTATGGACCATCAAGGAGCAGTAAAAGCCAATGATGAATTAGTACGTATTTATATTTTTTTTCCTTTTCCCTTTTTCATCCTGACACAAGGAAGGAAAGAAGGAAATGCGCTTTGTTTTCTTAAGGATGTGCAATTTTCTTCTCTTCATCCCTTTCAAATCCTCCTGCCGAATCCTCAAGCCATCAAACTGAGGATTTAAAGGCCTTTGGCGGCAGTTATGGCTCCCAGCAGAAGCTTCCTCATGATGCAGAGTGGCGACTCTGGAAGGTCAGGGAGGAAAACCAATTTGCAGGAAAAAAAAAAAGGGAGAGGATATTCCAAAAACCCTGGCAAAGCTTCGACAATTCAGTTTCATATGGAGCATCAATCAAGCCTCTTGCTCTCTTTGCTGTAATTACTGGGAAATGTTGTAAATTTTGTGCAGATTCTGAATCGAGCACTGAAGGATAAACACTTTCTTTGTAACAGGAGAGAGTGAGTCACTTAATAAGGTGAATTATCCACATTTAGACATGATTAAGCACAAGTTTGCTTTGGATTGTTCCACTTAATTCATGCACAGATCTACACTACTCAAAAGATGTGAGTGGAGGAAACGTATCAATGAAGTAGTTTTGTTAAAATGAAAGCTGCTGAACAGAGCGAGGTGGGATCGAGTAGTAACATCATCCACACCCTCACATGTGCACATGTGTAGATGACATTATGCTCTGGGTCCTACCACAGAAAACGTGTGTAATTTATAGGGAAATAAATCTATTCCTTTCCTGACAATTAAACCCCAAGTCCAAAGGGTGGCACAAAAGAAAATCTCCTGTTTCAAAAAAAAAAAAGAAAGAGGAAGAAATAGAGGCGAGCTTTACCTCCGCCCTAAATCACTCACCACAACACCACTGCCTTCTCTGACTTTCCTCCAGAGCTTTCGCTGTTAGTATTGAACACTGAATAAGTCTGCATGGGACAACTATGTATTAGCATCAACATTAAAGCATGCATCTGTCATATCCCCAGTGAACCAGGGGGTTATTTGTGAGCCAAGTGTAGATGCTGATGGTGCTCAGCTGACAGGTGGCTGAAGTGATGATGGACTCGTGGAAGCCATATGCAAAACAGAACATGGTGATACTGTACACCGAACAGCTTTATGATGGCTCGAGGCTTGATGTCGTCTATGTTTAACAATATTTTAAATGGATAATGACGGTGGGTTTTACATATTAAAACACACACACACACACACACACACAGATGGGATTAACATACTGGGGTTGTATATTTCTGAATCTTGTTTCTAATTTTACACTTAGCAAATGTGAAGATAATATTCAATGCTTAATATTCAACAGTCTCTTTCCATTAAGTCTTTGCATCTTTAGTCAATTAATTTGTTAAAAAACAGAAAATTAAAAGCAGCCTGTGTTTGACCACTGCACAGTGTGGAGTGATATTTATATAACTGTTCCCTGCTTTGTTTGTTTTACACATATACTGTATATATAAACAGACGAAGCAACTGGGTCACAAAAATGAGGCCAATGCAGAAGTGTAAAAAAGTGCAATCCTCCCGACGGCCACTAGATGCTGGTTCCAAAATTCAAAAATCCTCCTTTTCAGTCATGAAATACTCAGTCAGTATATTTTTTTTCATGAGTCATTTTGAAGTCATTAGCTTAAGTCAACTCCTCTCATTAGTGTACAGACTGGGCTTCAAAAAGAGGAAGATTTAGGCTCCGTCCACACGGAGACGAAACAAATACATCTCCCCGAAAACAGATATTTATATCTGGGTCCACACGAAAAAAGCTGAAAACACTGTAGTCAATATGCCAGGCTTGTATGTGGCGCTGTAACACTGCCACAGAAACACACCAAAACAAGGAAGACAACACGGAGCATGCGCATTAAACTCTTAAAACCAACACCCACAACAACACACACTTGTTGCTCACGGTAGTTGTGTAGTTTTAGGAGATTTTGCTGCAAAAGTCAAAACAAGCCCAGTAGCTGCTGCAGCACTAACGCGACGCTGTGTTCCGCCATTTTTACTGATGTTGTCGGGGTTGCGCAGGCGAGTTAAGGGTCAGAGGCGAGGCTACGGCGGCAGTGTCTGTGGAGAATGCGTATTCGCCGTCCACACGGAGATGCAGTGGGTGGCATCTTCAGACTTTCCCACTCTGGGACACTGAAACCCGTCTCCTTGTGGACGGGGCCTTAGGGGTGTGGTTAGTTTGATTGACACACCTGGTCTCCAATAGTTCTTAACTCAAGCCTCATACACCTTGTCCTTGGGTTAAAGGGTCAGACCCGCCTCCTCACTCCTCCCTTCATATCCATATATGGTCACTTCTAGCTTTACACACCCAATATGGCGATGTTCAACTGGCGAGCTCCTAGCTTCAAAACATCCACAAACTAATGGGTGATGTCACGTTAGCTTCATCCATTCTATACACACTCTATGGATGTGGGCAGTCTCATGCTCTTCCACTGATGGACAGTTGGTGGCAGTAATACGCTGAGACATGCAGTAATGCATAAACACAGCCAGTGAAGAAGAACGCCAGCGCGCTAGCCACAATGTAAACAGTGCTCGGTTTGAAATATTTAAAATATGTGTTTAGTAAATGCAACATGAGGAGGCAGCACCAACCACCCGACAGCTTCTACTAAACACAACTTCTACTGATTCATAAGAAAACTACACAGGGCAACTTTAACTGGCAACAACTAACTAAGTGTTGTTTAAGTCAAACAAAAAGTCTGAACATTCTCTGGTTTCTGTGTTTTATTCCACTGTAAACTAAATATCTCTGAGGTTTGGACTGTTCGTTAGATAAAATAAGCCGTACAAATGGACTGTGTGAAGGATTAGCCAGCTAAATATTCTGATCCATAACAGTTTTTATATTTGGATATGAACAGAAAATAAAGCTGTCAATACACAAAAAGATAACAACATATTTTGGAAAAGATCAAAGAAGATCCTGACATGCGGGTGCACTTCACATTGTAAAAAATGCAAATCTTTATTTATTGTGACTAAATCTACAGTGCATCCCATCTCACTGCTTTCAAAATTGCCTCCAGCTGTTAGATTATATAAGACCATCATTTGCTGGCACAATTAGTTTGGTGTTATGGTGGTCACTCTGCACAGTAATCTGAACTGTTTCATCCAGCTGTAAGCAGTTGACCAGGTTAGCTTATATCCCTCCCTCTGTGGTCTTACAGGCCTTTAGGTGAAGGTGTGATTGCCTATAGGCAGAGTGGGGTTGCACCAGTGTGGATTACAGCATAACAGGCTGACTTTCTATTTCCCACACTACATACATTTTAAGAAGGGAAGAAGGAAAAGCTCAACAATTAGGAGTTTAGGATTCTTAACTGACTGCATTTCCTCAAATTAAGTCATTACATCCAATAGAGCTGATGAGGCCACACCTGACAGGAAAGCCCGAGGCGACTGACTCAACAGAAAAAACAAAGGACCTGCGGCTGCGCTCGTAGCAACCGACTTTTTAAATCATGTGTTTTGTTTAATTTTTCAAACTTGAAAGTGACATTGCTGCACTGCATTGCATCATGCACTGAAAATATAACCCAGTGTTATGATATTGGCTTTCATCGACTTTGCTCAAACTTCCTCAAATTCAATTAAAATGGACGTGCAACAACAATCAGTGTTTGCTCAGATGTGCGCTCCAGCCCCCCGGTGCATCTGCGGAGCTGAAAAACACATTGTTTTATGAAATATGTAACGTCCTCGAGGTGGATGAAGCGTAAACCCGTCGGCACGCTGACACTCCAAACAGCTTGTCAGAATAAATGATGAAAAAATAAAAAAATAAATAAAAAATCATTTTCTCAGGTAGTTGACACTAACACACACACACATGCAAAAATTAGTTTGGCTCATACGACTCGGACTTGGCCAAAACAGCTGATTTATGCTCTAAACTAATCCCTTTGTGAATTCTGCACCACAGAATCCAAACACTCAGAGAAGTGTTGCTCCTGGCCAGCAGAGGGTCATTTACTTAATGGTGAATGAATCTCTAATCCTGTGTAAACGTCAGGTCCGTGTAGCGAGCGCTGCTGCAGACAGAGAGGTTTTTGCTGCCTGAGCTTTCAGCCAAAAAGTCTGAGCTGTTCTTCAAGCTGGAGACAAGGTCAAGGAAATAATGTTTGATCTGTTATGGCACTCTTATAATTATTTGGACCCTGGAGGAGGACCTTTTCTTTGGCTTGGCTACTGCCATCTAATATTTCACTTGAAAGATGTGAAAGCCATATCACTGCTTGTGGTGTGAGTACACTGCTGGAAATTCCTCCATCTTCGTGCAGATGTATTCCCCACTCACTGCAATGCTACTAATTACAATCAATGAAGCCTCGACAGAGTGTAGCTATTTTGGGGGAATGTTCAGACAATACTGGTATTATAGAGTCAAATTTATTACATTTTTTATTTGTCTACTGTCTCCCCATGAAGGTCAGAATTAAATTATAAAATGCACTGAACTCAAGCCAGGAGTTTGTGCAAGTTACTGTATATCATAACAATATAAGGAAAATATTTTGTAACATAAATTAGAATCACGCTGGCATTTCTGTCAGGTATGGGTTGATAGATTACATTTCAGGGCTACATCTACGATTCATTTGACAACTGCTTTCTCAATTAATCACCAAGTTTGTCTATTTAATGTCGGAAAATGGCGAAGATTGGCCGTCGCAGCTTTCTAGAGCTCAGAATGACATCCTCTCTTTTCCAACCATCAGTCCAAGTCTCAAAGATATTCAAGCAACAGGCCACGGCACCGTCCAACAACCTTATGATTGTAATAGTGATTGATTAATGAATTGTTTTTGCATTTAAAAACAAGATTACATGTGTTTTCCCCCATAAAATAACTTCTTCATTGGCCCAAACACTTGCATGGGTAGACTCACACACAGCACAAGGTCACACACCACCAACTATGGGTCTTCAGCTGTAAGAAGAAGTGAGGTGAGTACTTTTAATACGAGCATCGTGGCTTGCATTCTTGCATAAAGTTAGCTCAATGCACTTAATTAATTTAATTTCTCTAAGGTTCAAACTCCAAACCAGAACACTGACACTGGTTGGTTTTCAATACCTGTAAAATACACAATAACAGCAAAAGTATTTCAGTCAGTATTTCGATATCTCAGCACAACATGCAGGTGTCTGTCCGGGACAAATAGCGTGCGATAATGTTTGAAATCTTTCATAATGCTCAGTCCTTAGAAAGAGATGAAGGCCGAGCGGTGACCCGAACAGGAGTGTAGGAGGAATTTAAAAGCGCTGTTAAAACAATATATATATTCATAAAAGCAGGGGTAAAAGTGAAGCCAGTGTTATTCCATCCAATAAATCTCCCACAACAGGAGGGACTGGAGGAAAAAAAAAAAGTGACTGGCTTATGATGCAGTGAACTTGAGTATTTCTTTACAAGTGATGACTTATACAAGAGTTCAGCTGCTCTATAAGATGTCCCGTTTGGCCAGAAGAGCGAACGCACGTGTCCGTTTGAATGCGAGGAAGTGGGGAAGTCCAGGGAGTCTTCAGTGGGTATTGAACTCTGAGGTGGGCGACTCCTGCTCGCCGTGATCACTGAGGTTTAATTGTTCTGAATGCAGCTGGCGCTGAGTTACTGCCTGTACACGCAGCAGAATGACAGCATGGCAGATTTACAGGGACAGGGAAGATGGTAAAACGCAGGTCTGGCTAAAATATCATTTGCAGGGAATGTCTGACGGGCTCTTTGAAACACCCTCTGTTACCTGCAGACTGTGTCCTGAAGCTGACAGTCGTATATCCTCATTAATGTCTCAGCCCTCAGTCTTCATGTGATCTGTGAAAGGACATTTTTTTAAATTAAACTTAAAGTGCACATTCAGGGAGCATTTAACCATTTAAATATCATACAAGTACAAACTAAAGAAATAAATGTCTTGTTATGAAGCTGTTTGTAATATAGAGAACCATTTCAGATATATTAATATTTATTGTGTCTCAAAAGTAAAAAAAATGAGGTGAAAAACCTGCATTATCTCCCAGATATTGTGGAAACAGTGTCTTCATTACACACTCTGTCCACCAGGGAGCACTTTGGTTGAGATGTAATTATAAAATATTTAAAAACTTTTAAACATATCAACGCCAGAATAAAACTTCAACATTTATACAGTTATAGTTCATGTAAAACCTGTAAAATAACAACTACTGTTACAGCTGTCAGATAGTGGAGTACAAGGTAAGATAGTAGAGTTTCCCCAAATACAAAGTACTTCTGTACCGAGGAAACGTACTCTGCTACTTCCCGCAGTAATAGATAACGACATGAAACACAGAAACAAGAATTTAAATTTTGAAAAGTCATAAGAAACTGATAATCCATCTGTGACCGGAACCACACGTTTCTCCCTGTCATTTTGCCTCAGAAACGCACAGTGTGAGCGTAAACATCATGACTGTGCAATACGCTATCACTCATCACGAACGCTTCGCTATTTTATTTCTCTCTCTTTTTTTTTTTTTTTTTGCTCTGTTTCTTCTTTTCTTTCCCCGTTTCACTCCCTCGAATGCCGTGCATTCCTCTTTGTTTGCTCATACCGAGGCCTCCCTGTGGATCCCGGGCCTGACTTTCCCAAAGCCGATATTAATATCACAGGCCATTGTAATGGAGTTATTTTCATGGAAGCCCCGGAGGAAGTCACGTGGCTATGATTAGTCCCATGAGGGGCCCCGAGTCTCCATTAAGCTCGTTGTTTTAACTCACATAACCATCAATGAAGTGGAAAAGCTGAGGAAGTAGCTATCACTCAAGCCCGGCTGGGGTGTTTTCTGAGCACCTATTTTGTAAATGGGGCCAGAATATTTTCCCTCTCTCTTTTTTTTTTTTCGGAGGGGGGAATTATTCTTAAACTGTGGCTCGCACAGAGAGAGAGCGAGAGCCTACACATGTGTGCGTTTACACTGACCCACCAACCATTAAGATTGATAGCAATGGGATCTGGTGGTTAACACACTGTTTAAACCTGGAGAAAAAAAGGGGAAAAAACAACATAAGGAAAAGCACAAGGACTCACACACACTCAGCAACTACACGCAAGGGTGAGCTCCAATGCATCTGCCATCAGGAAGACAACTTGAGTTAAGATGGAAAAAAAAAAAAAAAAAAGCACACTGGAATACATTTACTCTGTCAGGTTACTACTTAAACACACATGACTGAGAAAAGCAGACACTGCCACATGCATGCTTCCTCTCATAATTCTGTTCACCTCTCTTCTTGACCTAAAAGCCACTGGGCCACTTTACCACTGGGCCACTTCCAAGGAAACCGGAAGAGCCGGGCCAGCGAGGCAGTTGACAGCTTTCAGATGGACTATTAGTGATATCTACCATGTTGAGAGGCTTACTGCGAGGAAGTGAGGGGCTGTTCCCACTCTGCACAGTGTAATTACCCAGACATGAGTCTCATAATTGTCAAACCAAATTTTCTTGCCGTCAGCTAATAACAGCAGTGCAGAAAAAAAAAGAAAAAAAAAAGAAAGGGGGGGTTTTCCCAAAAAAATAAAAACTGACCTCTACCAATAAAAAAGGAATTTGCTTGACTTATGAGGTTGGATTTTCTGGTGATTTACTGACAATATCATTCAGTCATTTCTGACTTTGGAAAATATATAGCGGCCATTTTTATCAATGGAAATCTCAGACTGTGAAATAAATGGATCACATTTTCAGGCTGCCGGACTCCTGCCTGGTGTTTTACTTGAGCAGTTGATATGAAGAATAATAAAAAAAAAACTACTGTATTAGATGTCACACGTTTTTACTTTAGATGACTGACAGTATATTTCCACATTGAGTTTAGACAGTGGCAGATATTAAAAAAAGGGGGCTGTGAAATACCTCGAGCCTCCGTTAACACTTAAAGAAACATGTATAGCTGAGAAAACAGAGCTGGGTTGTCCAAAAGGAGCCAAATCTACACTGTAAAATGAACACGGTGCCCTCAGCCTGCCTGAAGCACACTTTCCAAACACGTCATGTCATTTTAACCTGAATCCCAAGCTTGTTTTTTCATTTAAAACCTGCTTGTCATCTGGTGATTTTATTGTTATTTTTCTATTTTGGAAAATGTAAATACCAAGCTGCTCACATCACTGTAAATGGAGGGTGGCTAAGACCTTCCATTCAGTCACATCTGCATGTCGTCCAAAATGATGTAAGCAAGTTCCCATCACTTTCCCTTATTAATGTCAGCTCCATGTTGGGCGCTGAGCTGCATAAACACCCACACACATGTTAATAATGCACACGCAGCAAGACTCTACGTGGGCCCCAATTGACCTGCGTGTGTTAAACTGACACACATATAATA
>OOFC01014528.1:0-11768 GCA_900323345.1 Pseudochromis fuscus
ACAGATCCACTCTCACCCTCATATCATGGCCATAATCCAGAATGACACTTTAAAAAGAACACACTGGCTTCATTAGTGTGCTGACAATGCAGCCCTATGGCCTGTTAATGGTGAGCTCTCATAGGCTTGGCAGTGAGGAAAAGAACTTTAATCAGTGTCTCACAGGTACTGCAGTTGCCAGGGATACTACACTAAAGAAAGCATACAAAAGGACTAATGGTGTCCTGTTGCGCTACTTGGCTTCTGGAGTCCATTTTAGTTCCAACATTCAGATTTATGGCATCTCGAGCTGCAAAAGAAATTAGAAACCCTACAAGGCACACAGGAAATTATATACAGTGATACAGTGCCATGGAGCTATATTTAAATACCGTTATGTCACGGATAATAATTAGTTAGTTTGTTAGTAAACTTTGTTGCCAACTATTCGTTGTTTCATTTGCTGCGCTGTACATCGCCTCACTTCAGTCAAAAGCTCATTAACGGCCTTCTCTTTATAGATTTAATAATAAAAATGTGTTTAAAAAGTAATATTTATTCAGGTTTTTCACAAACAAGGATCAATAGAACAATTAGATAAAAGTGATCATAAGAAACACAAACACATTCATTAATGTTTACCTGAGATAATTAGCTCTGTATGCAAGTATGGTAATTTGGTATTTTCTCAGTTAATTAAGAGTAATGGAAGATTAATTAAGATCTTTCACTTCAGGAAAATTGTGGGTGTTGGATAAATGAAGAAATATTCCCAGACAAAAAATAATTAAGAATTTAAAACATTGAGTTAAAGCTCTCACATTTGATCAGTATACTGTAAAACAGCTTTGTGTAAACCCCTGTATGATAATATTAGATGATTGTTATTGACACAGTGATATGCAACTGCAGAATGGATCATGGTTTGAGGCCTGTATTTGAAGCAGGACTTTATTTCTAATTTCTCATATCTTAGTATGATTAGAGTTACTGCACTACCCTGTCAATATGACCTTGTTTCCTTGAATCATTTCAAAATAAAGCCTAACACTACATTTTAAGTGGACAGAAAATCTTCATTTATGAACCAGGCTTTTATTCTGAAATATTTTTCCTATAGTCACTGCTATTTGTCTATATCTCCTTATATCTACAACAGCCCTGACTATTATTATTTTTATTTATGTAAATAATGTATTTTACAACTATGTTGACCACTGCATTAAATTTAAATGGCTCGAAGTCTCTTTACTACAACACACAAGATGATGTCGTAGCACAGAAAACACTCAACCCCTCAGTTGTCAGAAGGTTGTTATTAGCCCCGCCCCCCGGCTTGTTCTCTACCCTGAATTCCTCTGCTGATAGAGCACGTCAAGCCGATCAACAGTCAGCATCTCTCTGACCCGGGGGCCCCTGTGCCAGTCACGTCAGTGGACAGATCTGATTGGAACATGTGCTGCAGCGACTGCCCAATCAATCAAATATGATGTTCAACATGATGGCGGCTCCGAAGTGCAAATATGCCTCCAGTGCTGTCAAGGAAAAAAAAAAAAAAAGCCAAGACAGAGAGCTGAAGCCAGGATTCAGATATGTGTCATGCAGCTCATCAGCTTTATTTTAAATGAAACAAATACAGATATTTGTGTAGAAAAACCTGCAGAGGCCCTTGTGTTGTCTGCAAGTGTTTATCCTCATTATAACATCAGCACCGTGCATCGTAGCTCAACACTATGACTACAAGTAATGGAGAGAGGAAAATAAGTTTTTCTCATTTTGTCGTCTCTGTCAAAATATTTGAGTGCAGTATTTGTGTAAGTGTGGATTGCAGTAGTTTACATTTTACTTCAGTAATTACAGTAGTTACAGAATAAACTTGCTGAGCTCATAAGTAACTTTGTAACCTGGTACAGTGAGGTACAGCCTCCAGTTTACCTGAATGGTATGAATGCAACATGTACCACAGCATGAAGTCAGAGTACATTATCTACACTGTATGTACAAAAACACAGTATACTCTGTTGTTCTCTTGTATTTTTTTGAATTTCACTTTTTGAAACTCTTCATGCAGCGTTTGTCTACCAATGATGAAATGCTGTCACTTCATTATTCACAACACAAACATAACCCTTTATATTGCCCCTGTTGTCCATTTGAACTACCGTATTTTCCAGAATATAAGCCGCTACTTTTTTCCGACGCTTTGAACCCTGCGGCTTAAACACCGGTGTGGCTCAGTATCGGCAGCACAAAGCTCGTTAGCTTTTTACAAGCTAGCAACCTCTGTGCCGATACATTTATCCTCGTCACATCAGACCCTGTCAGAGTGGACCACATGAAACCGTTCGAATAAAATCAATAGCGGCTTATAGACAGGTGCGCTCAATAGTAATACGGTACTCATCTCTGGAGAGTTACAAGATTTTTTTTTTGGCGACTTATTACTTCATTTTACAAAGAAGTTACTGGAAATGGTTAGTTCCTGCTCTGGAGTCAACATTTGTCCAAAAATCAAAAGTTACCAAATAAGTTGCACAATAACGGGGATATGAATATACCTGCGAGCTCAATCCTGTCCTCTGCAGTACACCTTGGAAATATATTTATTTTTTTATCCAGTGCAGATGCATCCAGGACATACTCCTCGCCGTATTTTTTGTGTGATCTTTTGAATACAAAATGTCCTCAATGGTTTGTAAATACACAGAGTTTTGTGGTGGTTGGATCTCAGTGAGAGAACAGTTCATGAAGTCTGAAAGACGTTGGCATTGATTTTGTGTCAGAGCAAAGAAAAGTGATCCAAGGTTTAGTCCACAATGACTTGTGTAGTGCCGACTGTGTGGAGAGGTCTGAAAACATAGATTCTGTTGACAATCCCTTCAACAGAAAAAAAGTTAAATTAAATATTGAATTTTTCCAACATTTTGATGCTCTAATGAAAATACTGTATGATGTCTTATAATCAATATTTTTGTGTGCTGTGGGAAATGTCAGTGCAAACATTTCAACATTAAGATTTTTTGTTTTCAGTTTTAAACAGTGAGATAAAATAATTGTACAAAGTTTTTGTCCATAAAATTTAGAAAACCGAAACATGGAGAACTTCAAATCTAAACCAATGTATTTAACACATGTTGAAGGCAATAATGTAATAACAGCCGATAATGCAATAAATTTGCCCTTTTTGAAATGTAATAGGCCAATAATGTAATAACTAGTCAATAATGTAATAAAAGTCCTGAACCAATAATGTAACAGGTGTTGGCTAATAACGTAATGATTTATTATGTTATTGTCTCAGTTATTACGTTTGCAAAGTTTGTTTTTTTTACCAGGCCAATAACGTAATAAATTATTACGTTATTGGCCAAAAATTATTACGTTATCGGTTCGGGACTTTTGTTACATTATTGGCCAGTTATTACATTATTGCCCTATTACATTTCAAAAAGGGTAAATTTATTACGTTATCGGCTGTTATTACATTATTGGCTTCAACAAGACTATTTAATTATGCTCTCCACCTGGATTATATGATTGGTTCATTTCATTGGTGTACACAGGCCTTGACTAAATACTGTTTGTTTAAATAAAAAATAATCTATTCAACTAACAGTTTTTGTTGTGTTTATATTGTTTACCTACATTGATGCTGATAACTAAACACAACAAGTTAACTCAGACAAACTTCAGTTGCCAAGGCTTTAGGTAACTTTCACTTGCCAGTTTTAAGTTTGCACAACTTTACACAACTAAGTAAACACAACCACATTCAGCAAGTACACATAAAGTCAACAAAACCTCAGAAAAATAATTTAATGCCACTTCATCTCATCAGACAGTGCTGTGGGGGTATAAATATGTTTTGACTACAGTAATACAAGTATTTATTTTGTGTTGTGAGTTTAGCAGATCTGTTTTCTTCTGTAAAACAGTAAAAAATATTCATCAGCAGGTTTCTCAGATGGTTGTCAATGTATAAAACAACAGCTGCTGCTGGGTTCGACTCTCACCTCAGACCTTTGTGTGGAGAGTTATGTTCTCCCTGTGCATGGGTGGGTTTCCTCCGGCGCTCCACTTTCCTCCCACAGTCCACACACATGCTGGTTCGGTGCAGGATTAGTCTAATGGACCATCGGTGAGAGTGTGAGTGTGGACGGTTGATTGTCTCTGTGTGTTTGACCTGTGACAGCATGGCGACCTGTCCAGGGTGGACCCCGCCTCTCGCCTATTGCCAGCTGAGATAGGCTCCTGCCCCCTGCGACCCTATTGGATGGCAGGTATGGATAACGGATGGATGGATGGTTTTCTACTTTATAAAATGTTGCAGATGTTATAATTGTATTCCTTAAAGTCTGCTGTGTTTTTTATTATTCTATCAAACCACAGTCTTTTTGACGATTTCTTTGCTCAAATTTTCTGTGTCAATATTTGTGCCTCCAGGGAAAAATCAATTGATGATCACTGTCTGTAGACAGTTTTATTGCATTCGCACACGGGGACAAAATAACAGAAGAAATCTGATGTGTTTTCTTACTTTACCAACCCTGCCCCCCCCCTGCTCCCCCCCAACAAGTAAAACTACCTTGTGCTTGTGTTTATTATTAAATCTAATCCATACTGACAATAAAATCCAAACTCACCATGCTGACCGGCTTGTTTTTGTCATGACATCCACATTGCCTGGACTCCCTGGTTTGAGGTAATGAAATTGCTTCTGCAAGAGTTTATATTAGTCCTTGAGAGGCACATTGATTTCCCTCTTCTTCTGTTACTGGGCATTTCTTCCATTAAGTAAGAAAAAAAAATACTCACTCCAGTTTTTTTTCCCAAAGATTTTTTACTTAATGCAATCATTTTCACAAGCGACAATTACTGATTTTTAACACTGAGCCACAAAGAATCTGAAATTTTAAAATGAGTTCAAGTTTTAAATGCACAAAGTTCAAATCTTCTTTTCATTTGAGGAAACATTAAAAAAAAGGTTTGTAGCTGTTAGTGATTCTATTTAATCATCTCCTAACAGGGACGTGCTGAACCTCAGGTTCTCATCTCGACCTTTTCTGAGATAGAAATGATCTTTTATTGGATGTTGATGATGTTGGCTGTCTGAGGGCCAGAGAGAGAGAGGCCGAGGGAGAAATCCAGACAGCGGAGGGAAAAGGAGACACTGTAAGCCGGGGGAATATGAAAGAAATTAAAAAGGGAAAATCAAGAGTAATAAAAAGAGAGATAGAGTCTGAGTGGAAGAATAACCATGTGTAATCACCACAGAGATCTTAGCTGTAAGGCCCACAGAGGTCCTTTGTCCTTGCCTGGACTTCTGTCTCTCAAAATGATCGGCGTAACCTCATCCAGGGACGCCTGGCATTAGTCAGCACTTATTTTCCAGTGAAATTACTGCCTCGATATAGCTGGCGGCTGTCTCATATCCAAAGTCTCACAGAGAGCATCCAAACCACTCTCCTCAGACGGGCCTGGACAAGCACATGATTGAGTAATTGGGGGCTTCTTTCACTCATAACCGGCAGGGCTTAGTGCTGCTGCTGGTGCAGGGGGTTGTGGGTAGTTTCCTTACTGGCTTTACCTCCAGATGAACCCACGCAGTCATCAGCCTGTTCGAGCGGAGAGAGAATATTTTTTATGAACCTTTACCTTAATTAATTAATAATGAATTCTGTTATCAAGTGCATGTTCATTTGTAAACTGAGGTCGTGCAGGGAAGTGAAGGTAGACCTGCTGTCTGCAAGAAACTCTTTGATCATATACTATAAGAAAAACCTAGCAGATGGTTTTAAAGCCATCTGTTACTTTCATGATTTACCAAATGATATAAAATATGTTGGAGTGACAGATTTAAAAAAGTGAAAAGGGTCAGTGTCTTGTTTAAGCAGCTTTGCAACTTCATTAAAAATCGACGAATATTTGTTATTCACTCAGTATTTCAGACAATATGTCGGGACATCTGCTCAAATCACACTGTGAACGTTTTAATCTAATTAGCAAAAAATAAAATAAAAAATACAAATGATTACAAACTCATAGAGTGGAGTGTCCTAGTTCTTAGAGATTATGTTTAGTTTCACTCATCTGCTGGAGAATTTAATGTTAGGAAAACACTCAGAGAGCACGATGCTCCACCAAGGTATAATCCAGCTGCACTGAACAATAGCAACACTGTGGTTTTTCAGGATTTATTTTGAACAGGATCCAGTCCTTTGGAAATTTATTGTTTAAATCAAAAAACATCAGGATTTGTTCATTTGTTTTTCTGTAATGTGGTCAACAGACAGACAGAAAAAACAAACAAATAAACAAACGGACCCAAGCCAGAACATAACTTCCTATGAATTCATTTAGTATAATAAACAAAAATTGTATATATTTTAAGGTTTATTAAGGGAAAGGTTTGGCCATATGACAAACTTAAATGAATAAAATGTTTTTCACTGGTGTTTCCTGTATCTAAAATTAAGGATCAATAAATAAAATTCATTATAAATTCATTCTGAACATAAATTACCTAAAAATACAATTTTGAATTGCTTGGTTTTTTTTTTTTAAGTCACATCGATTTTGAAAAAAAGCGAGAGCACCTGAATAAAACATGGAGGACTTTATCCTGCTCATAAGGTTGAAACAAAAGAAACTCTGATGAAACAGTTACAATGACTCGCATCATGTAACCTGAATAGTTTCAGCAGAAACACCCCTCACACTGGTTTTGATGGTATCTTTTAAAAAGATACACGTGAGAATAAAAAGATCAAACCAGTTAATAAGAAATCTGTTGATTCACATGCCTTGCAGCCAGACCATGTGCTGCTGCTTTGCTTTTGGTTCCACTAATGTAAATTAAATAAGAAGGGATGAGCCTAATACTATGTTCAGGCCCCAATAATAACATCTGTGTTCATACCAAGAAGTTAATTCACAACCCAGGGCGGGCAGGACTATCTGCAAAGACTCAAATTACATTCAGACCACATTTACATTGATATTCACATCCATATGTCAGAGCTCAGACGGTCGCACTAGATGATATAGCTCACACTGTCACCACACTATCACACACTATACACACCCCTAACTCACACATAATGAATGCCATCAAGAAATAAAGCGAGGGAGAATTATATCATCATTACATTTCCAACCTTGGAGAAGGAGGATAAAATGTTATAAGGGGACAAAGGATTACAACTGAGATGGTTAAAATGTATAAAAAGCTGCAACTATACTGTACTATTATATGTTGGGTTTTTATCCAATTCCCTCCATGATACTATAGTTTGCATTTAAGAGATGGCTTTAAACTAGCTTGAAAGGGCAAAAATGGTTGAAGTGGAAATGAAATATGACCTTTAATTAAAACAGTAATGACGTATCGTGCACAAAAAAGTACTTCAAATGACTGTTAATGAAATCATTGTTTTACTAGTTACTATATACAGTGACCAGGGCCAGAAAATGACAGACATGAGGGTCCAAGATATCGCTGAAGAAATGAATTACATCACCACCAACCAATGAAAAGCTGACATGTCACTCTAACTCAGGTGGGTCTGTAGCAGGGGGGGAAGCGAAGCCACGTGGATTATAAAAGTGCACCTATCTGTTAGATGAATAGTGGAGCAGGAATGTAAATATAACTTGAAATGACAGCAACTCCTACGTTTATACAGGAACAGCTCTCAGACAGCTTCGACACGCCTTCCTCTTTATCCTACATGTTGAGAAAAATAGCAGGGAAAAAATGTGTGTGTGCTGTAAAGTGGAAGAAATATTACAGCTAAATGACAGGAAAAGTGAGGGGCTGAAATAAGAGCCTATAAAACTGCAGAGAAAATCAAGTCCATTTTATTGTATTGTTATTCCTGGATCGGACGCGGGGATTATTTGCTGTTTTTACTAGTCCATGTAAATGATTTTACTCATTATGTATTTATCCACTTCAATCTATCACATAGCCTATTATTAATATTTGTCCTCTGAGGGGTTTTAAGGAAAGACTGTGGACCGCAGTGTTTGGCTTTAAATGACAAATGCTGACCTTTCACATGTTCATCCATCCTACACTTTTCTTTCACAGAGAAACAAGTGCTGGACGACTGCGGGATCATTTTTATTGCAGTACAGCAGTGAAAGTACTTGTCTGCGCTCATAAAAGATGACTAGCTGCTTTCTGGCCTTTTCTTCAGGATGTGTCTTCAGTAAAATACTTGATGCAACTTCAAATAGCTTGCAATAAGTCAAACTGAGCAATGTTAGCATGGCTTACTAATTAGCTTACTCCCTACTGTAATGAAGGGCTACATCCCAAAGAGTATGTTTTTAGCTAACTATGGTAGCTAATCATTATATTACGGGTTAGATAGAATAACACATTAGCTCTTTATTGGCTTTTGTGGTGTTTCCTCTTCAGCCACTGCATCCTTACCTCCACAGACTGTACATGTTATGGAGTCAGAGGCGATCATGAATGCCGTCTGTGATGCCACCATAGACTGTGTACAGAAGGGACGACGCTAATGGGACTTGTTTGTTTGTGGAATTGCTTTTTGAAGCATTTAACTGTCGCCATGTCGGTTGTTTGGAGCCAGAAGTGACCATATTTGGATATGAACGTGGAGTGAGGAAGCCGGTCTAATGGGCGACATTGATCAGTGTGTGAGATCAACGACCACGGCCTGTCAGTCAAACTCACCACGCCTCGAAACATTGGTCTTTATGAAGCCGAGAAGAGAATGTATGTATTTCATTGTTGACCAATTTTGAATTGAAGTCAATTGGAGCCAGAGATTTTTGGAGCATTTGCTTTAAATTTAAGTGAGTCATTAGATAGATAGATAGATAGATAGATAGATGGATGTACCAGGCTGAAGGCATGAGGATTGACTCTCCAGGAATCAGAAGAACTGCCACACTTCCCAACATATAATTGATCGCACAAAAAATGTAGCAAATTTTTTGAATGAGTTTTACTGATTTAACCACTGAACAACCAAATGGAGACTTTTCTTTTTAAGTGTATATACATATACATGTCTAATGCATGTTTCAAGTTTATTTTGACTAAAATTTGCTTCTAATTATGTCTGTTGATTGATCACGTTTTGGTCTTCAGTCTACAGGGAGTTAGTATCTTTAGAGCCTGTAAAAGTACAGCTTGATTTTCAACAGTTCAAATACCAACAGATCCAGACATATTAGTATCTTAAAGGCTCAGAATGACAAATAGGTAGAATGATATATAATAGTAAAGGACTAACTAGCAAAAACAATGCAGTCACTTTTATTCCTTCATCTTTTAGTAGAGTTTATGGTGACTTTTTGGAAAAATATATTGCATCTTTAGTCTCATTCTTTTGCCATGAATTGATTTACGAAGCTATCAGTTGCAAACTGAAGATCACTTTTACTGGGTTCTCAGTTTCAAACAAGTCAGTTTGAGACATTAAAATGTCGCCCGCAGACAGAGATTTCCACAAAAAACTTCTCTTGAGTTATGGAGCTATCGTTCCTGAGTTCTAGCTAGCTACAGCTGATAAAACTCTTACTGTAATATTAGCCAACAACCTCAACGTCTGTTTGAAACAAAGGACCCGCTGTTAACAATTACTTTGACAGATGTAGTAACGGTAAGTAAGAGGTCAAGGCTTAGCTAACGTTCAGCTGGGCACTGCTAATGCCTTAACGGCTTTGCCTTTAGCCATTTGTAGGCTAAAGAGTCAAAGTCAGAGGACGGTGTAACACACTGAGTGTCTGCACCGCTGAGCACTGAAGCTTCACGGTTTCAGTGAGGTTTACAACAGTACTACTCAAGGGAAGGTTGATATTTTTATTATAGACATCAAAATTTCCCCCTCCTCAACCCTTTCACAGTAAATCACACACCCTCCACTGCTGGCTAATTAAAGAACGACACACCTCGTAATTTTGCTACTTTCCACATTTGGTAATCAGTCGGAATATGCCATCAAAACAGCCTGACCAATTAGTTTTTAATTGCACCTGAGAGGATCAATAGAACGCAATACACCGTTAGCTTCCTCCTTTTTTTTTTACCATTAATAAGACCGCCGGTCTTGATATATGTGTCAGGAGGAGCTGCCAGCCTTCTGCAAAGTCACTTTAATGATCCTCCTTGGTGGCAGGCGCTGCAGAAAAACCAAACCACAGCAGAATCAGTTTATACCCACAAGGTCACACAATGGGGAGCCTCTCTGGTTTTTATTGATAATATCACCGTCATTCCTCGACTTCTTCTTCCTCACTCACTTATGTTTCCATTTCCCTTCACTCGTCTATTTTTTTCCTGCCTCTTTCAGTCAGTGATAGCCTTGGCTCTGGAGGTGCGTGGGGGCAGCGGGTGTCAGACCAGAGGTGGCTGTTTCTTTTCTTTTTCTTTTGCACAGAGGGAGACAAAGACTCGAGCCCACACATCTGCATTGTGAACCAAAGGACTGTGTAATTTCTATCACTCACAGCTCTTTTTTACCTCCTTGCCCTGTTGCCCCTCCCACACACTGGTAGGAAATGTAGCCTCAAAGCGTCACCACCCACAACAGAATCTCAAAGTGTTGCCACAAAAGTACTCCTCCACTCCCGCTCCTGTTACTGCCATGAGGATACGAACCACTGCAGCTGGGTGAACCCGTGCATCACAGCACAGCGGGGTGTATTCATATCGGCGTCGCTGCAAATCCCAACGCGCTCAAGCCTTGTGGTATGGAAATATCTCACTAAACACCCTGATATCATACAAACACACGCCACTACACATGTACACATGCCGCTTTGCAGATATAACAGGTGATGTCACAGTCTTCCTCTACAGGCCTGTGGCGCTTTTCCTTTCAAGTCGTGTTGCGGGACGTCGCTGAAGCGCCACAGTGGGCTTTCAAACAAAGAGTCATCAGTCTAACCAAAGACTAACAAGTCGTTCAAAGAACGCACGGCGTTGCTGGGAGAGACTCTGGATTACAGTTGCATGTGATCTATGATTCATGAGTGGTGTTGATAAATTTATGGATGTCTGTTGAAGCTGTTTTCTCTCCAGCATCAGCAGATGTGCGTAAGACGAAGCAGTCGTCCCTGTAGACTTTTCTCCTGGTGGATTTATCTTCAGCCTTTTATGTTGCAACACAGCTCACAGCAGAGCCCTAATAATGTGCCATGATATATAAAACCTGGAATCCTGACTCCTTTTCTTAAGTTCAATTTAATACGTCCAACAAGTGTTTCAAATTAAAAGCCTGCTGTAGTCGTATCGATTATAGTGTTGTAGCCTCACAGTGATTAATTAGATCATAATAATAATTACAACAGGAAGTAATTAGTGATTTGTCTGTCAGAAAAGACCAAGTGTTTTATTGATGTTGTGGAAATGTGTGTAATCCTGAAATTATCACGGCAACTGGTGAACATTGAGGAAAACGTGAGTTTGCATTAATAGCAACTTAAATCAGTCACATTAACATCATGATGAAGATGTTTTAACCACTGGGGAGGAAAGGTCAGCTTCTTATATCACCCACATGTACAGAAAGTGGCTGGCTAGTTAGCTAAGCTGCATTTACAGCTTTATTAAGACTTTTATATCTTGTATTTAATTACATTGTTAATGCATTTACTGAGACTGGTGCTGGTCAGGCTAACAGGAGCTAACTGGGTGAATCAGGTAATGGCAGGGGTCATGTGACTGGCTGGATCAGAGGGGGTTTGTCACATGCACCTAGTGTTTGGATTAGATTGAACTTGTTGGATTAGTTTTAATGAAGCATACG
>OOFC01014530.1:0-10850 GCA_900323345.1 Pseudochromis fuscus
GGCGGCAGCCAGAAGAACAGCCTGCCAGCTCCCACTGGGTGGTCGGTTTGAATCCCTGCCCAGACTCAGACTCGACCTGCCAGAGAGAAGTGTGTGTGTGTGTGTGTGTGTGTGTGTGTGTGTGTCCGAGCAGGTGAAGATGGTTTGTGTCACATATTTCCACCTGATCAGGAGGATTCTTTCCAAAATAAAGCATCATCATTATTTTTTTTTATTTGAAGGGAAAAGAAAAACTGAATCTAATCGATATTTGGCTGTGACCACCCTCTGAATTCAAACAGTGTCAGTGCTTGGCAGGTTCACTCTTTTCAAGAAATAATTTTCCATGAATGTCACATTATTGTAGATATGCCATAGAAAATGTCAAAATCCCACAGTTTACACTCAGACAATGATAAAGTACAAATAATGTAATAATTGAAGTTGTTTCTCTCAGTTTCCAGGAGGTTTCCACGGCTGATCACAGGCTGTGGAGATAAATATTTCAGGTTTTCCAGAAAGCTCGGGGACGCTGGTGTGGAAAAGATTAATACAGAAATGGGATGATTACAAAAAGATGCAACTAAATAAATCAAATCCAAAATAAGAAACAAATGATCTGAAGAGACAAAAAGTGAAACAAAGTGAGACTCAAAACCACCACAGAAAAACACAAAGGGAACATAAAATGACCACAAACACATAAAAAAAATGATAAAATGATGATGTAAAGGCAAAAATACCCTGAACCAAAGGAAGTGGTAAAATGACTTTTTTCCCAAATAAATGTAACATTTTCTCTTTATATGTAGTTTTTCTGTCAACGTTTAAAACACTTTATGAACAGCTACTGCTACATAGTAATAAACACTGATCAATATTATATATTCAAGAGTAAAATAAAGTGTAATCAGTATTTTACACCTAAATATTATCTGAATAGTGAAGGAAAACATTAATATCTGAAGCAGAATCCTCCAGAAATATAATAAATAACAACACTTGATACAAAGAGGCTGTTACTTTGGCTTTTTATACAAAGGTCACATCATCTGAGGACTCGATTGTGATTCATCAGCACCTGCATGATGATCTTTCCTCCAACAGCTTGTGAAATGATTGTATCCCCAGGATACAGGAACTATTAGAGGGTTAAACAACCAACGTGAGATGCAAATGACTTGAGAGCTGAACAAAAATGAAACTCAAAGCAGATGCAAAATGACTGAAATTTACAAAAACACAACTAAGATGAAACAACACAACTAAATCCAAACACAACACGACAACAGGAAGATGCAAAACGACCAGAACGAGATGCAAATGAGTCAAAGACAGCAAATGATGTAAACTGGTTTTCATACAGACTCTGCTTTGTAGAATAATTTACTGCACAACACTGAACACACACAGTGAAACACACTGAAAACTGCAGCGTGAGCTTTACCTGCAGACGGAGCTTTAATGAGGCCTTTAAAGTGAATTTAGCGTAAACTTTTTTGTTTTTTGTTAAGATCGTCTGCCACCCGCTCTGCAGCTTTAAAGGGAACAGAAGCTGGAACTGGCTCGTGTTTGTTCCTCCACCGAGCTGCCAGCAAACAGACGCCGTCCAGGTCCAAACGTAGTCCTCCTGTGGCCGCCGCACGTTTCACCGGCGGCAAACTTCTCCCTTTTATTTATTAAACTTCGCTGCTGGTTCACCCTCTGAGGAATCCTCCAATCAGGTGGCAGTGTGCCTCACTTTTGAAATGTTTTGTGATGATGATGAGGATGAGGAGCGTCGTGGTGTCGACTCAGAGGCCAAGAAAGACTCGCTCTCCAACCTCGGAGCTCGACAGGAGTTAATTAGATTTCCTTGTCTGACGTTCATTATCACAATAAAAGCAGCTTCTCCAGAGCCTCTGGCGACATTTTGGATGTTGTTCTCAACAATAGTTGGACGAGTCACAAGTTTACAGCCCTTAGATAATAAATCCGAGTTGTATCTCCGCCAATGAAGTTATGTTTTCTTTGTTTGTTTGTTAGCGACATCATGGAAATATTACTGAACAGGTCCCAGTGAATGTCTCTAGAGGTGGAAATGATCCTATCGTCTGTATTTAGAAATGGACGAAGCAACCGGGTCTCAAAAATGAAGCCAACATGGTCCCAAAAACATGCAATACCACTGATGGCCACTAGATGGTGCCTCAAAAAACCATCTTCCGATCTCCAACAAGCACAAATCATTATACAGTCTAGGATATTTCTCAAAAAGCAAATCCAGAAAATCTGTTATAGCGCATGAATGTTTTCACAAGACAGTGTTGCTATGTGACCACAAGAGGGCAGCAGTGTTCAGGCTGTAGCATCAGTACAGCTGGATGATATCTCGGTACTTTCTAGTTTTTTGTTTCCCTCGTCTTTCTAACTTTTCTCAACTTTTACCCACATACTCATTAGTTACAGCTGATGACTTGTTTGAACTCTGCTGTGTCTGAAGATACAATCAGATTCATCGCAGTGAAATTCAGTCCATCTGCTTCTGTCAATGTTGGACACCAACTACTTAGTTTGTACAGTTTGTGAGTTTTGCAGAGCAAATGTTTGACGCTCGGAGACTGTGAGAATTTAAAATGGAAGAATTTGTTGCTCGCTGTGGAGTTAATTAAATTTATATGAAACCATCTGAAATGATGTCGTCCTTGTGTTGCAGTGGTTCGGTGATCTAGTGACTCCGGTGTGGTGGGAGGACGTCTGGTTAAAAGAAGGTTTCGCTCATTTCTTCGAGTACGTCGGCACCGATTTCCTCTTCCCCAAGTGGAACATGGTGAGTACCAAATGTTTTCACACTCCTTAAAAATTCTGAATATGTAAATCCAGATTATTTACTTTTATTTTGCTAATGTCACGCTGTGTGATACATCACACCACTGCCAAAAATATTTCTGTTGTAATTCTTGATCCAATGAAACATTCGTACATTTTGCGACTTTTTTCATCTTCTGTTTGTGTAGTTAAATGAGCAACAAAGGCTAGCTGTGTGTTGGTTGTGTTGTTAAGCTAATGCTTGCCAGCTAGCTAACAATCTAACAATCTAACTTACTGATAGCAACCTCATATCCACTGCTTTCCCTTCTCATCGCTCCATAATGTTACCTTTAAATAGAATATTACCTTTTTTGTCAGCGGTGTTGTTACCATGGAAACAATTTTGAGCTGTGCTGCATACGTTAGAAAGGTTGAAGTAGCAAAAATCTATAAAATCTCCACCACAAGTTACATTTCCTCGTCAGAAAAAGGTATTTTCACCTTGATTTGCACAGTTTATGTTTGTCCTTTAAAATGTTAATGTGACGTAAAGATGACTCCCGTACTTTTGTTTTGCTAACGCTACAAATAGTTTGTAAAATAACTAAACCAAACAAACCTGAAGGGCAGCCATGTTTTTTGTTTGTTTGTTGGTTTGTTTTAAACTTCACGAATTGCACGAAAAACACGAGTTCCCACATCTATTGAACGCACACATTTTTTTAAACATTTGACTTTTTCGTCCCAGATTTGAAGAGTTAAACAACTTTAGTAACAGCTTTTAAATTCCAGAATCCAGCCTCCGAGTTCATCTTTTAACTTGTAACTGCAGCTGTGTTTTCAGACTAACGCTCGACACTAACTGCAGAGTTTCTGATAAACTGGAATTGAAACTTCCAGCTCGGCACGTCTCTGCAGCTCCGTCTGCTCACTCATGAAATTCGATTTTTTTTCCTGCCCCTCTGATAATTTCAGGTGAGTCAGGTTTTCAGCTCCAGTTGCTGTGATGTGAATTAGATTTTTTTTTGATTGAGTCAAACATTTAAAAATCTCTTGACACCAAAAACAACAGCAGACAAGAGGCAGGAAAGTTGATTTAAAAAGAGAAGAAAAGTGTTTGTTGTAGGAGATGAAAATAAAGCGTGGATATCAAATTAACCTGCAGGAGTCGGGGCGACGTCTGCGGAGACGGTTGTTCGTTGGCAGAAGGTGATTCCCGGAGGAAAGTGTGGACACGGAGGTCTGAGGATTATCCACAGGAACTGGGGCAGGTTCTGTGGACCACAAACAAAACAGCGCTCGCCTCCATTGTACTGAGGTGACGGCAGATTAAACCCAAACTGTGTCAGAAACTGACCACAGGAGACAGGAAGTGGGTTTTTATATGTATGAGCTAATTGGATTAGTGTGGTTTAAAGTCCACCTCCATTAACAGAGGATCTAACTTCTGTATTGTGATGTATTTCTTGCAAACACAAGAGATGTAGGCGGGACAAAATGTTGGGAGTTTCATCTGAAACCATTTGGAGGCATCATCTAGTGGCGATGAGTGGTATTACACTTTTAACACTTGCACATTGGCTTCACTTTTGAGACCGTGTGGCTCTGTCCTCCTGTCTGTACGGTGCATAGATCTTAGATTAAAAAATGTTTTCTATCTTTTTCCTAAAGCAGCTTGTAGAGTGTATCTAAAAAATGTAGACGAGACAAAATGTTTGGAGTGATTTGATTGGACCATTGAAACACAACAAAACACCATAGCTAGCTAGCTAATGTTACTAGCTAATATTAGTACTGTAGCATCGCTTAAGCCACTACACATGCTGCGCTTTCTCCAGCCTTTACTATAAAACACAACACAGCTACTGTAACAGTTTGGAGCCAGGAGTTTGGTATTTGAATTTGACCATATTTGGACATGAAGGAAGGAGTGAGGAGGCGGGTCTGACCCTTGAACCTGAGGACACTGTCCAATGTGGATGAGACTGGAGGTTCACCAGTAAATGAGTCTCCTAACCAGCTGTAAATCATCGATCAATCAAACAAACCCCGCCCCTGACTCCTCCTCTCCTTTCAGCCTAATTATGAATTGATTTTCAGTTGGACCACCTGTCAATCAGACTAACCCCGCCCCTAACTCCTCCCACCAGATCTCTGAGAAGAAGAGTTGAGTTTAACTAATGACATCACAATGACTTGTGGAAAAATGTATTGACTGAATATTGATTGAAAATGAGGATTTTTGAATTGAAGTCAATAGGAGCCAACATCTAGTGGCCATCAGTGGTATTGCACTTCTGCATTGGCTTCACTTTGAGGACCCAGTTGCTTCGTTCACCTAGCAACTGATCTCAACAGTTAAAGGACGACCACAACCAGCAGCTCCACTTTTCTTTTTTCTTCCAGCCTAGCATCGAACTAATCCTCCCCTCTGCAGATGTGTTGTTGTTGTGTACAACTTTACATAACTGATGGTACACTTGGATGTACAGCGAGTGCAGCATAAGAACAAAGTTAAAAGTGGCTGTTTGAGGAGGAGGAAGTCCTGAACTCCTCCACCTCCCTCCACTCGCACAGATCAATATCTGCTTCTGGATTTTTTTTTTTTTTTTTCCTTCTTGCAGGAAAAATATTCAACAAAATTATGATTTCATTCTGCTCAGGTCGGCAAACAAATCGACAGCGAGCAGAGTGACTCAGCTCAATAAAATTAGAAATTAATTCTTCTTTAAATTTGCTGAGAAGCTCCCTCCACCTCCACGCTGTTCTGCAGGAGGCTGAAAACTTTGTCGGAGGAACAGTGAACGCTGCAGAAACTTTAAATTACAGCGTCCTGCTTTGTTTCTGCAGAGCGACGCTGTGATTTCCCTCCAATAGAAAACACCTCCTTATCTCCCGTGCAGCACATTCAGCCTGTTTCTGAGCGACACGGCGCTTTTTAAATCCCTGTTTCTGCCGTTCTGCTCCGCCGGACGCTTTAATGGAAATAAAGTGTTTCTCCAATAACAAGCACGCCGATGATAAAGCCGCCGACCGGGCCCGATAAAATAATTTGTTTCTAATGCAGGTTTTTATTTAAAAAATAATAAAATAATATAAAAAGGTTGGTTTCCATCAGCAGACTGAGACTCTGCAGGAGAAATGGAGGAAATACAAATATGATGATGGACAATCGATCAATTATTCAATCAGCTGAGATAACTTCATCAAACCTGGTTTAGAAAATCTCAGATTAACTGGACTGATGGTTTTAAAACACAGATCTAAGGTTTGTGTCTGTGCTCAGTTCAAATACACAAACAGATCAGAGGTGAATTTTGAATAAAAACAATTTAAAATATGAAATATTCATGTTAAAATGAACAGAAGACGATCATCATGTTCGTCTCACAGATTTAGAAAAATGTGTTTGGTGGATTTACATAATGAATTCAGATTTCTACCTGTTTTCATCACTGTGAGCAGCGCTGGAAAATTGAATGCACCAAATAACCACAAACACAAACAGCTGAGTTTGACAAATGCAGTCAATAAAATGCAGAATTTATTATAAAACTTTTGGAGAGAGTAACACGGTGTCATTTAACAGCATCTTGCAATGATTTCGTAGAAGCTGAAGAAGATTTGTCAGAAAAATAAAGAATTTCCAAGTCTGCATCAGCTTTTTCTGGACGCCCTAAAAGGACATAAATAATCACATTTTCTCTGTTTCTGTGTGATATCGAGTTCATTTCAGTGATTTCATGAGATCTTGAATAATATTTTGTCGTTATCTCGAAAACACAGGATAAATAATCTCATTTTCTTGATACCAAATAGATGTCGTTATCTTTAGAAAACAAGAAAATAAACTGTAATTGATTCTGTCTTTTTTGGGTTTCCATAGCTTACATCCTAATCTGCAGCTAAATTTGTCCAACTTCAACTATGATATCTGTCAGTGACAATTTCAAAAGTCCTCATGCACTAAAAAAACCCAAAAGATCATTAGCAGTTAAACATTTGCAATATTTTCATGTATTTCATTGTATTTTTGTATTTAGTTTAAAAGAAAAAGACCATAGACTGTATATAAAACAACCTCCAGACATTATTGGAGCACTTTTTGGTTTTCTACGAAGTTATTGAAGAAAATACTGTAAATAATTAAAAAAAAAAACATGTACTTTAAATTGTTAATAGTCAAAATGTTGCTGATCAGTATCCCCTGGGCCTCAAAGGTGCAGTACCACTGACCACCACTAGGTGCTGGCTCCAATTGACTTCAGTTCAAAAATCCTCATTTTCAATCCTGAAATACTCGGTCGGTACATTTAGGGGCGTGGTCAGTTTGATGTACAGCCCTGGAGCTTTTTGGTACCAGCATCTAGTGGTCATCTCTGGTACTGCACTTCTTCAGACCATCCACTTCTACATAGAGTCTATGGGTGAACTGACATTCATGTTGGACAGTGTCCTCGGGTTCAAGGGTTAGACCCGCCTCTTCACTCCTCCCTTCATATCCAAATATGGTCACTTCTGGCTCCAAAAAACCAACTTCCACTCACTGAAGAAATTAAAGGAGCAGTGCAGATACTTTATTAAAACAGAACTTTGTGTTCATATTAAATGTGAGTCCTCAGTGTTATTGTTAATAAACTTGAACCTCACTGAAGTTTCCTCCGTGTAAAATCATGTGAACAGTCGTCTGTCAGCTGATGGATTCAGTTGCAAAGTGTTGCACAGAGCTGCTGCTGCTGCTCTCTGTCGCCACATTTAAATGAGTAGAAGAAGAAGACGAGCAGGTGGAGAGGAGGAGGAGGACTGACTGATGACAGGAACTGGAGGAGGACGGAGGAGGGAGGAGGCGAGCATCCGTTTTAAAGTTCAGCAGCTGCTCCTGAACGTAGCCCCGTCCCTCCATCTGTGTGTGTTTGTGTTGACTGTCGGCCGACTCGCCGTCCCTCCACATGTGGGTCCATCTGGTTCCTAATGACCAGATGGACCAGATGGACCCCCGTCTCTCTCCCACTCCAGGTGATTTAAAGCCTCCGTTAATTAGAGCTGATGTCTCATTTAGTCCGATTCTCCACCAAGTCGTTCTGGTTCCGTCCAAATGTCCCGTTAACTGATTAACGGATGGTGGAGTCTGTGCTGTCTGCCCCCCCTTCGAGTGTCTGTGTGTTGGTGCTGAGAGGGAAGCACAAGTCTGTTTTTAAGCAGGAATTAGTCCAGTCCTTCGTAATGGGATCTAGTTTTTATTTAAACAAAGAAAATATCCAGGAATTACTGAGATCCGGTGTCAGTGAAAAAAAAATATGTATTTCAAAATCTCATCGCTTTCACACCTGATGTTAGACAGATACACTGTTGATACTAAGAAACAAGATTTTAAAAAAGCTGGATCCTGGAATTAGACTGCACCCACTCACCTATTTGTTTCCCAACTTGTGCCGAAGACTTTACAAGTAAACATCATCTACCAGGAAATAGTCAGATCCCAGCAGATGTATTGATCTCTATTAAATGTTCCATTTACCAGTCAAAGCCAAAGTCTGTTTTTCACCTATAAGGAGGTATCTAGTTTATATTCAAACACAGAGACATCCAGGAATTAGTCTGCACCTCTGCTGTCAACGAATGAAGCATTTATTTCAGAGTACCCATCACTTTCTCATCAGATATTAGACAGGGACACTCTTAACAGTAAGAAATAACCGAGACATAAATAAGCTGAATCGCAGAATTCTTCTAAAACCTTGTAAATTAATGCCATCTACCAAGAAATAGTCAGATCCCAAAAGGAAACAACATCGCAAACCACTTCCACTCATAATTTGCACAAAGTGACGTTGGGTCAGGGCTTAGCCAGATCCCTGGAGATATTGTTATCTTTATCTTTGTTAAATGTGCCGTTTATGTTTGTAAGCAGGAATTAGCCAAGTCCTTTGAGGATCCAGTTTTTGTTTCAATCAAGAGAACACCCAGGAATTAGTCTGATTCTTCTGTTGAACCAGGACCAGAATTATTTCAAAACATGAGACATAGCAGAGTTCATGTTCACCCACTGAAATGAAAACCAAATCCCTCCCACATCAGATAATACACAGGTACACTGCTGGTACCAAGAACGAACAGGAATGTAAAAACAGAGATCCAAGAATTAGACCGCACCCACTCAACAGTTAGTAAAAGTTTGTTTTATGCAGGAATTAGCCAAGTCCTCTGGAGGGGGGGGGGTGTTGGTTTTTGTTTTAACAAAGAAAACATCCATTTGAACTACAGTTGAGTCCATTTCCACCTGTTGAGATTGAACAGATATTAGACGGGTTCACTGCCGGCACTAACAACTTACAGAAACATAAACCAGCTGGATCCTCTAATTACACTGCACTCATGCAACACTTTGTTTCAGAGGTTTTCCTTAAAATTTACAAAACTAGAAAATGCAGATTGCACCATCTACCAGGAAATAGCCAGATCCCAGAAGACACTGTACAATGAAAAGTCTTTTAATTCTGTTGTTCATTAAAAACTTAATATCTCCAGAAACTTTAGTTCAACAAGAAGCAGCTTCATTAAAATTACATGCCGCTTTAATCCATGAATTACACAGAGCCACGTTGGACCAAGAATTAGCCAGATCCCTGCAGATACTGTTCTTTTTTCCTTTTTTTTTTGTTCATTGTGTTCATTAACGACTAAAACCTAATAAGCCGACAAGTCCATTGCTTAACAAGATGGAGGTTCATTAAAACCAAATCTCCGTAGTAAACACCGTAATCCATGAATTAGACAGAGCCGCACTTCTCTGGATTTAGCCTGATCCCGGGGGTAATTTAGACGGAGCTCGTTAGGGCTCACCGTGTTTGCAGATGTCTATTAAAACCCTGAAAACAGAGACGAAGAAGAAGAGGACGGAAATAAAGACGTAGAAGGAGAAAAGAGATGGAAAGATAAATGAGACTGAAGGACGAGACCACCACCTGTAAATCACTGGAGACCAGAGCTGTCAATCAAACTAACCCCGCCCCTGACTCCTCCCACCAGATCTCTGAGAAGAGGAGTTGACTTTATCTACTGACATCAGATGACTTGTGGAAAACATTTATATCAACAAGTGACGAAGACTGTTTGTGTTTCCAGGAGAAGCAGCGGTTCCTGACCGACGTCCTCCACGAGGTGATGCTATTGGACGGCCTCAGCTCCTCCCACCCGATCTCACAGGAAGTGGAGCAGGCGACGGACATCGACCGGGTCTTCGACTGGATCGCCTACAAAAAGGTGAGTGGACACAGAAAGATTCATTTAACTTGTTCTGAGCAAATATTCTGCTTCTCCATTCGAGTTGCTGCAGTCGTTACCTGTCAGTAAATTCACAGCATTTGTCTTTAAAACACGAAGGAAAAAAAGTGAATTACACACAAAAATACTGGAAAATAATGGCAAACAGATGACTTATAAAATACTGTAGTTTTCCGTAATTAAAATAGAATTTTTAGCTTTAATTTGACATGAAATCGTCAGTAATTTTTGTCTTTTTGATGTGTGAAGAAGAATATTTTCAAATGTAAAAATAATAGAATTGACATTGATAAAATGTTCAGAATTACACAAGATATCTGTTAATTAACAAATCTCCTTCTTCATTTTAATTACTATCTAACATCAGTTTCATCTGTTAAGTGAAACAATAATATTTGTAAAGTTATGATAAATTTGTGTTTTTTCAACATTAAAAAATAGAAATGTAATGGATAGTTACAGTTACAGTTTCAAGGTATTTTACATTAGATTTGCAGGAAGAATTAACAACAGTTTGAAACTTTTTTTACCCTAAAAATTCACTGGTCACAGAAACTCTAAAATAAAACACTTGTGCCACACGACACATGTTTTTACTGGAGCTCGTTGTTGTTAAAAGTGTGTTTCTGTGTACTGCCTGCAGGGGGCGGCGCTGATCCGGATGCTGGCGAACGTGATGGGACGGCCGCTGTTCCAGAAAGGACTCAACGTAAGTTCACGCTGCCGCCACCGCCGCCGTCGTCCTGCAGCAGCTGTGCACACAGAGGTTTTTCTATCAGAGGGTGACAGGCGGGCTT